>JBBPDE010038121.1:0-10126 GCA_037974605.1 Nannopetersius ansorgii
TGATAGTGGCAGCTCTACAGCAAATACAAACAAAAATCTAATTTTCTTTAATATGAAGATTTTTTTTCATAACAAATGTTCTTTACAAATTTAAATGAATAAAATGTAATACATAAAGAAATAAATAAATCTCCCCCCAAAATAGATCGGTTTGAAATCCGCAATACGTTTGTGTGATCGGCCGATCACCGATCAGCCCAAAAATCGTCCATTTCCGATCACTGGCCGATCGATCAGTGCATCCCTAATTATTTTTAGATATGATTCTGCTGGACAAATAACCTTGCGGTTGAAAGAATGTACCTGTATACATATAGGTATACTTTACAGTTACAGACTGTAGTACATCTGCTTCTCTGCATTTGTTAGCCCTGTGTGTATGTGTATTGTCCACCAGTGGAGTTTTCAACACCTTAGTCTATTTCTAACTAAACACACTTCTGTTTTAGTACTGTTGTGCCCAGCTTTTTGTTGGCATATGGCATTTAAAGAAAGACGCTGTCTGCAGGTTTTGGACTCACCATGACGAGCGCTTCCTGTACATGCTGATGGACTATGTGCCGGGCGGTGAGCTGTTCAGCTACCTGCGCAGCCGCGGCCGCTTCAGTAACAGCACGGGCCTCTTCTACTCTGCAGAGATAGTGTGCGCAATAGAGTACCTGCACTCCAAAGAGATCGTCTACAGGGACCTGAAACCCGAGAACATTTTGCTGGACGGGGAAGGACACATCCGCCTGACAGACTTTGGCTTTGCCAAGAAACTCTCAGATCGGTAAGTCACCTTAAACACCCAAGTTGTTGTTTTAAAAGTGGTCCTTGAAAGTCTGCAAACATCAGGACTTGGCCCAGATGACACTACCACCGCCATGTTTCACAGAAGGCTTATATGCTGGAATGTGGTGTTTTCTGTTCTCTTCATTTAAACCAAACAATTCTAGTGTCCTTGCATCCCTGCCATGCACCATTGTTGTTGTCCTCATGGTGGAATCAATAAACATTAACACAAGCCATTGTGAGAGAGGATTTCAGTTACAACAAGAGTGATCTTTTGACCGTTCCTTTGGAGGGTAACAGTGGTCTTAACTTTCCTTCATTTGTACACAATCTGTGTATTGGTGTATTGTGTGCTGTGGATTGTACTGTGGAATGGTGGAGTCCTCATGTTGTTTTCCCACCTGATCACTGTAAAACTATTTGTTTTCCTTCAGAAATCTCATTTGTTTGCCATGCTGCACGTCCATAAACATGTGTTGTGAAGATCAGACTTCGATAATCCCCATTCATTAAATAAATCAGAGTATTAACTAAAAACACCTGACTCTGATTTCACCTTCAAATGAACTGCTAATCCTAGAGGCTTTTGCCGCTCATGGATGTGTAATATTTAAACATTTTCCCCAGAAAGGGTTAGGGTTAGTGACCAAGTATATTCTTTTTGTCTCATTTGTTAAACTGGGTTCTCGTTTTCTGCTTTCAGGACTTCTGATGATGGTTTAGATCACATGTGTCCTAATCTGGCAAAATGAGTCACAGTGACCACAAATTCAAAATTGAGTTTTTGGGATAATTAGAAGAGAAGAAGAGAAAATAAGCTTTAAAATGATATCTTGGTCAAAGCTGTATCTTAAACGATTGTCAAGTTACAGTCGTTTGAATGATGGTCTCCCAGCACCATTTTCCAACTGAAAAACCGAGAAAATCGCGTTTATAGTTTTTTGTCAGTTTTTTGTTGATATCTTTAACAATCCGTAGCATCCAAAGAGATGCACCCAGTATTCAACAACATTTTACTGCAGGCATTTAGATACTTAGAAAAATACATTAAATCAGATGGAAGCTTCAATTATTTCAAAATATTTATTAAAAACTTATCAAATAATTCATATTTTTGTAAGATATAGCCATTTAAGTACATTTTCACAATTATTTCCATGATGAAACTTTGAGAGATTAATTTTGAAGACCTTTTCTTTCATATAAGACCAAAAAAGAAATATCGATTTTTTTGACGTTTTTCAACATAATTGGCCGTATCTAAAAAAAAAAAAAATAGAACACAGACTTCCGACTCATTTTGGCAGATCGGGTCACATATTTTAATGGTTCACAAATGTTTATATATGAATTACATTACATAATTGTTTAAGCACATAAATGCATGTTTAATGCATTACATTTACATTCAGCTTGCACCAGTTCGGTAGAAGTTTGTTTTGTTCTCAAAGAATGACAAAATCATGGTAAATGCGGAGAATGTTCACATTTTATGCACAAAAATGGCATTCAGGTTTAGTCTGTACATTTGAGCATAATTTCGAGGCTTTCTTTAGTGAACTACAGGTTAGAAATAATGGAAATGACACTGTGTCTCGGCTATCAATGCCTTTTTAAAGGGTTTATGCTGCTTGAAAAATAGCTTTTATTTAGCTTTTATTCTCAAACACATGCACACGCCTTCTTACATCACAGCCATGACATGCAGTACTACTGCTGCACTGATACCAGTATCATACTGGCACGTCGTTACAGTACTAGTACATACAGAGATTACAGAAATCAAGAAGGAAATGATATGCAGTCATGCTACCAAGTGACATCTGAAACCATGTCAGTAGATGAACCTTAACTGAAGCGACATATATAGACGTTACCTTACATACAGTATATGCCCAACTGTATTTCTGTGTAAAATATTGTTTCTTTTTATGAATCAGTTTTACTCTTTGACTCCTACGTGGCTGTTAATGTTAAATAAATGCAGCTCAGGGTGGAGGTAGATGGAGCTTGATGGAGGTAGCTCAGTGGGTAGGATACTTGTCTCCGGACCAAGAGGTCATGGGTTCGAATCCTACCTTCAGCAAAACCACCACTGGGTCCCTGAGCAAGACCCTTAACCCCAAGTTGCTCCAGGCAGACTGCTCCCTGTAGGTAGAGAATTGAAGTCGCTTTGGATAAAAGCATCTGATAAATGCCGTAAAGGTAAATATAAGGTAGTCAGGCTAAAAAAATAAAAACACCAGGTCAGATAATGTTTATCCCTGTTAAAGTATTTTTAGTTTGGTTGTTGTGTGTACCCTGTAGGTAAATGCAAAATAATTCTATAATTAGCTTTCTGTTAGTTAGAATGCAGCAACACTTTGCAGTAACTATAAAAAAAAAACTAGTCTATGTACCGAACAGTGCAGCCAGGAATGATATCTTTGCCTCGAAATCTCATCTTGCTGAAGGTTAAAACTGAGAAACAGATTGATTGTGAGCTTGCCAATCAGATCCGATCATTTTTCGTGTAAATAAAAGGTCTTATTATGAATATTATAAAAAATGTCTTGTAAAAGAACTTAATCATAAAGAAAGTGGATACGTTTCTTTGTGTTGTGGGATCGATGTCTTCCGAGTGCCTTCCCAGTACATTCACCTTGGATTTCTGAAAACTGTAGAAAGCCTCCTGTCAGCAGTGTGTAATTATTTTATGCTTGGGATGAGAAGTAGTAAAAATGCTAAATCGGACTGCAAAATCTGTAGCATCAGTATTTTAAAGCGCCAGGATTTTAATACAGCAAAGTGAATGAAGCTTTTAAGTAGGAGTTAGGCCAAAGAGCACAGTGACTTATAATAGCTAGATCTGCACCCATTTAAATATGAAGTTATCCGACCAGAAAATTCACTCAAGCTCAGTATGTTATAAAGGTATTCAACCCGTAAATTATATGAAGTTACCCAGCCGTTTATTTAAGCCGAGCATGTTTTATTGACCAAAATGGGACCTTTGAAAGGATGAATGGTATATAATCAGGATTCACAGACATCGATAAAGTAGTCGGGTTAGATACAGTCAGTATCAGTGCTGATGGTCTCTGTATCTTAAAGTTTCATTTAAACCCAAATACAAACAGAGTGGGTGGTGGTGGCGGCCTAGTGGTAGGATTCTTGCCTCTGGCGCAAGAGGTCATGGGTTCGAATCCTACCTTCAGCACACCACCACTGGGTCCCTGAACAAGACCCTTAACCCCAAGTTGCTCCAGGGAGACTGCCCCCTGTAGTTAAGGAATGGAAGTCGCTTTGGATAAAAGCGTCTGATAAATGCCGTAAATGTACACTCAATGTCTATGTACTCGTATCAACAAATTGATATGCAACATAAACAAAAATGTTTAATAAACTAAACTGACAGGCTATTCAGACACTACATAAAATTACATAAAATTACATTCAAACACCCTAAATATGCTTGGGACCTTTATTGGAAGTTCATTTTAGCATATTGTGGCATTTCCTGACATCAAAAGAAATTCAGTGTAAATTCAGACTCATTTATGTAATTCTTACATTTACATTGTATTATTTAACAATCAGCCGTTGATGTCATTTGTCCTGTAACTTCATGATTACATTTAAACCATTCAGCAAGATGACAACCCTTCTAAGACTTCTCTATAGTTTCAAACAGATCTTCTCACTTGTTTCTCTAAGAGATGGACGTACTGCTCTTTTGCTCGTACAGATAAGAACATTACAATGTTTCTTGTCAATCAAGTCCTTGAAGCTAACCGATACTGCAGATGTAAATCGTCTTTGTTTATGTGGCATGTGTCATTTTTTTATTAGTTCGCATATCGTTTTGTTTCTCTTCTACAAAACGACAAAAGCACCACATTCTTGCACAGAGGAATTTCAATCAGAACACCGCGATGAATTACGAGAAAGGAAAAAGTCTGGGATGCCTCGGGGGCCAAACAGTCACCATCTCACATTCATGGGTGTCTTTATTAGCGGAAGACGAATACCTCTCCCTGCTATCTGCATATAGAACCAATAACAAGGTTTGCATTTCCTGCTGGCAACTGGGCGTCACCTGTTATGAGGCTTTCTAAGCAAATCACCGCCTCGCTTTGCCTACGGTACATCAGTCGGCGCTGCATTATTTATTTCCGATGAGTGAGGCTCGGGCCAATTGTTTGGAGCAGCCTTGGCGAAAATGAAACCCTCACCAGTAGCGAGCCCCTTTAAAATCACTTAAGTGGAAAAAACAAAAATAATAATTAAGAACTAAGGCGATACGCATGTGCGTGTGTTTTATCTGCAGTGCGGATAGTACTGTACCGCAGTGATACGGCGCTCTCTCCTGAGCAGACAGAGAACAACCTGACCCCTGTGACATGTAAACATAATGAGCTGCGATTACATTTCTCCCCCTCTCGCGCTCGGGCAGGGCAGAGAAATAGATTTGGAGTTGGGAAGCTCTCTGATGTGCAACTGACCCACTTATATAAATGGAAAGCAATAAAACAAGAGAGAAAAAATGCGTCTAAATGCAATGGAGGAAGACAACTGCCCCTGGCGATGCCCCCTGCAGTTCTAGCATGTTTACTAGACAGAGGGGCGAGTGCATGGAAACGCCATGTGTCCACACTGCCACCCATTGGCTAACACATGTCACTGCACCTGTCTGGTTTGCTTGGTCTTCTCTGAAAGTAACTGATAGTGTTTCAGAGAGGCCCCAAGTTGGTGTTACCAATGAGGAGTCTGCATAAATACTTATGGAGTATCAGTAAATTGCATAGCCGAATACTTCTATTAGAGTAGAGAGTCCCCTTATAGTCCCCATGAACACACAACAGCGCAGCACACAGTGTAAACAGTGTGAAATGTTTTCTCTGCATTTAATCCATTCACCAAGTGAAGCCTGGGGAGCAGTGTGTAGGGAGCGTAGTATAATAGCGTTTAGCTCTTAGAGGGTTAGATATTATTTTATTACATTAGTTCGTTGTCTTAATGAGGTGCAGAAATAATTAAAGGGACACTTAAGTCAAAAGTATCGCTTTTCCTACAGTATATGCTACTTAAGGCCTAAATAAGATTCTTCCTCAAGTAGGCAGCCTAGCCCAAACCCTGAAGAAGAGGTGTGTCCCAATACTTTTGTCCATATTGTGTATATTGGATTAAGCCCCTGACTCTCTCCACTTTAACCCTAATTCAAAGCCACACCTCAGTTCTAACTACAGTCTTGCTGCTAGTAGGTTTTAATGGCTAATAAATCGATGACCTGAACATCTGGGCTTGATTTGTAATAGACAATCCAAATAGAGTAGGATTCAAATAAACAAAGTGTAAGAAGATTTATTTGAAGGCGCGACACACAAGGATTTAAGAGGGTTCAAAAGCAGTATCCCCCACACCTGTCCGACCTGAAGGGATTGTTATTTTTCAAGTGCGTCCATACCTGCCTGGTTTGTGAAGATGAGGGCTTATTAGTGTGAGGCGGCAGGTGATGGATTGCAGGTTTCCTGTTATCTTTCAAGCTTTGCTGGTGGAAGCGACGGCTGCATGTCAGCCAGGCCGATCCTGAAGCACTCTGCTGATGATGGGGTTCATAAATGAGTGTTTCCTTCACCTTCGTCATCACCTTCATCGCGGAGAAAGGTGATCTGAAGCGGTCGCCGCTCACGGCAGCCTGTAATTGTTGAACGTTTGCGGCTGTTGTTTTTGTGTTGAGAGTGGAAGCAGGCGTAGAAGCAGTAAAGCCTGTCAGATTAGAAGTTCTGGGAGGTTATTTCACAAAGCAGGTACAAAGCATTCACCTGGATAACACACAGATCCATTGGAAACACACATTTCCTTGTTTTTCGTGATAACAGTTTGATGTAATTGCAAGATTTGTGAGCGGCAAGCTACAAAGCATATCATTTACTCTCCAGTCAATTGTCGCAAAGCTTAAAGAGCTCCGATTGTAGTCACCATGGACACATACAGAAACAGCAGATTTTGAATGGATTTGGTTTGTGACATCACAGCCATTAATTGTATTATGGCTGGGCGATTAATCGAAAAGTAATCGAAATCGACATTCGGAGCCTATAATCGCTCAAAATTTTCCAGGTGGATTATTTCGATTACTTTCCCTTAAAAAAAAACACTACCGCGTGTGGAGTCACGTGACCCCGCTCCGTTATGTTACGTTACTCTGCCGACATGTCGAGCACGGAGAGCTTAAACACTGACACAACTGAGCAACTCGTCAGTGAACTATGAGGGCAAAAAAAACAAAAAAATAAATAAATAATCATTTATTAATCGTAATCGAGTTCAAATGTTCAATTAATCGAGATTTTGATTTTAGGCCAACTCGCCCAGCCCTAAATTGTATGCACATTTAGTAGCTGTTCATCCGTGGATGATGTGTATAAAATGATTAAATTTTGTATATCTCCCCATCTATTGGGACAGTGCCGCCTTCCAAAGCCTCCACTTTTTCCGAGCGAATATATCTTCATGAGGATTGTAGTCTCAAAGGTACATTTCAACCTCGACTGCCTTTTAGAGAAGCCAGACTAGAGATTTACATATCCTTTCAAGATCTATGACACTATAAATAGTGTAGGAACTAGACTCGGTGTCAGATCTGGAGAAGCACTTGTTCCTCTCCAGGGAAAGGGTGCCAGAAACGGGTGCACATGAGGAACTACTCACATGCGTGTCTGTGTACGTATGTGTATGTGGGCTGCACAGAGTGGACCACACACAGCACATCTGAACCCCTCTGTTTCACTGCTGGACTGGGAAAAGTCCCTCAGCCAAAAATATCCAACCACCAGTGTCCTGTGGCCAGAAACTGACCACTGATAAAGGACTACAGCAGTGGTCCCCAACCTTTATTTGGTCACGGACCGGTTTAATATCAGAAACTATTTTCATGGCCCGGCCTTTAAGGAGCGGCAGATAAATATATGTATTTATACAAATAAATGATACATTTTTAAAATATGCACATTTTTATGCATAATAATGGAGTATCTTTAAAATACAATAATAAACGTAAATCCAGTGTGTACTCGCAGCTTTATTAACAGCGTTTTCATAACAACGAGCCAAAACAGAACACCAGGTTTTTTTCTGTGCAGCCCGCGGACCGGTACCACATGACCCGCGGCCCGGGGGTTGGGGACCACTGGACTAGAGGATGACCAAGAAAACCTGTGCAGTATCATGTGGACCAACAGTCAAAGTGAACTTTGTCCTCTCAGCTATATACACATATACAGTACGACCATACGGCATGGCTCTAGATTTTGCACGCTATAAAGGACACAGAGTACACCTTTTATAAATAAACTATAAATGCAAACTCTAAACTGGCAGTAACAATGTGCAATTTGGGACAAGATACATTTGTAACATCTGGTACAAGGTTAAAAAAAAAGCTTTATATGTAGAAAAGATCAGCAGGGGTTCAAAAAGAATAAGCAATCTATGGAAAAATGCAGAAACCCTGAGACAGGTTAGAGTGTGCAGTGAGTGTACACAGTGTTTTAAACCGCCGGTGTGATCCAACATCTGGATAATTTCTGCTCCCTGATTGCCCTATGGGTGGCCTGGCTAGTGATAAACAGGGAAAAGGGGGGCTAACAGATGATGCAGAGAAACTAAAAGACTGTATACTACAACTGTAAACAGCAAAATGCATCTATAAGGTCAGTGCAGCTGATGAAGTGTTAATACAAGGTAGACTTGCCCAATGAAGTGGCTCACGGGTCCATGTTTGGCCTCCTTTTCAGAGATGACCTGTAGATATTGATGGTTGATGGTAATGAGACAACATTAACAGGCATTACAGGACTGGATATCAGAGGGGGAAATGAGTGTATGTGTCCTGTAGAGATAAAATAGACGTAGTCATGTTATCTGTATGTTTCTATGGGGTCGTAATGTGATGGAATAGTTGGAGCCTGATAGAACACCTCCATATGTCCATCTTAAGTGATGCACTTCAATATTAGATCAGTACTGAGGATCAGTGAATGATACAAAATTGTTTCGTTGGGTCTTTCTTTCTTTCTTTCTTTCTCTTTTTGTTTTTTACTCATTAGCTCGCAGTCCTTGACAGTGTTTTCCTTTTGTCAGAGCGCAGCATCCTGTACTTGGATTATAGTCATAATAATAGAATGCAGGCTGAAGAAAAATAAACGTTGTTGTGCACGGGTGAAGCAATTACAGCTGATTGGAAAAAAGCACTAAAGCGATTAGTCTGGTGTCTTCACCACAACACGATTGGTAATCCAGTCAGAACCGAAATAAAGGTAGCAGATTACTCCAAAGTGTGTGTGTGTGTGTGTGTGTGTGTGTGTGTGTGTGTGTGTGTGTGTGTGAAAGAGAATAGGGCACATCTTTCCCAGCAGACTACCCCTCTGCATGCCAAATTACTATCACCACGGCAACTGCGTGAACACTCCTGTTAGAGAGGGCCGGTGTCTCCGGTGTGTCTGGACGTTCCCACCACTCGGAGAACAAAACACAGCAAGAAACAAAACTAGACTGCTACTGCAAGCTCAGCCTTGCACCGCTGACCACAATTTAAAGAAATTTCCACATTGTTCCCTCTGGCTGCAGGCTGTTTTGTGCCACAATCTGAGCGGTCGTTCTCTCAACGACGGCGCAGGATGACGGCAGTCTTTACACCTATCGCCATTTCTAGCCGCTGCAGGGCCATAGGCAGGCTAAGGGAACTCGTATTAATGTTAAAAAATCTCATAAAGTGACATTTCCATGTCATGGGACCTTTAAGCATTGGAAGCTTATACACCAACTGTTAGGACTGCTGGCCCATATCATCACACACTTGTCTTATTCAGCTGCTTAAAGGCAGTCTAGGGAATAATTACTGAAGCCTTTATTAGTGTGATGGGGTCATCAGTCACACTACGATTCTTCTTAAGTTCTGTTGTTATTATTCGTTTAATAATTATTTTCTCTTCTTTTCTCATCTCCTCTTCTTTTCATTCAGTTTTTGAAATATTGGCATGGTTCCAACATCAAAACAGTGGTTAATATCTGGTGCAGTGCATGTATATTCGTATTTGTGACCAGGGGTGTTTAAAAAAATAGATTTTTGTGGTCAAGTCAGCTCTGTTAAAGCATGGGGAGAGATAGTCTCAGCCTCAGACGTCACGCCCACGAACCATTGGCTAAACGTCTGCTGCATACGGTACACTTAACTGGAAACACTTCAGGAATGTGGAAGTCGTCTCTGATTGGTTGAATTGTATCGGATTTCTGGGGGACGCGAGTGTGGCGTTTATTTTCGGTCCGCCGGGAAACAAAGCGCAGACGTGTGATCGCAGACGTGTGATCT
>JBBPDE010038132.1:0-10125 GCA_037974605.1 Nannopetersius ansorgii
CATAAGGGCATCCTAAACTGAAAACAAACAGAACACAGGAACAGAAAAACAGAAAAAGGCCAAACTGGCACGGACCTAGCGTGCCAGCCATGACAATACCATCAAATCTGATGATGAAATGACGGTATGCAAATTTCATTGACAGTTTAGTTATGTATAAGTTTAATCCTTTGTTTATGATCTAATTTATAGTGGAAATGCATATTAACTGGAATATATTTAATTTCACATAAAACTGCTTTATTTTATATTATCAGCGTCATCAGTAATATCCGTTAACAATAAAAGGGACAGTAACAATTTACAGGATTCCTGTTCTATCAACAATTGGCTAAAAAATGTTAGTTAGATTTGATTCTCTGAAAATGCTTTTAACAGCAAAATGAGCAAGTTAGGCAACTCTGCATGAGAATCCTTGTACTAATACTGTAAAAAAATGTATCTGAGAATTATATTTAAAAATTGTTTGACTTTTTTGTATTTCAGAGCATTTGTGTTGTATTACACTGTGCATTAGAATACATACAAGTTGCATTAATACAGTAAATACTAGGGGTGTAATGGTACACAGATGTCACAGTTCAGTACGTACCTCGGTTTTGGGGTCGTTACGGTTCACGATACAGCAAAGTTAAAAAACAAAAAGGCTTGGTTTGTTTTCATTTATTTTAAATAAACAGCAGTGTATTAACCAGTTAACACACACTCTTGCTTATATTTTTGTGTATGTGTGAGGCAGCAGAAGTGTTATGCCAGTAGGTGGCACTATTGCACCACACTGTGGCCCAGGTTTATGATTTACTTGCGCTTGGTCCCTCTGTGATTCCGTATTACTTCAGTCACGTCTTCTCCATCGTACCGTGTATTCTCCGAAAGACATCATGTACCGAACCGAGACACATGTACCGTGACGGTTTGGTACCAATACATGTACCGTTACAGCCCTAGTAAATACTGATTTTGTCATTATTTTTTCTTTAACCGTCTCCTCATTTCCTTTATTAAATTAAGTATAGAGGAGAACTCTGGAACCACACCTGTGTTTTTATAAATAGCTCGTGAAGTATTATTAATAATATATGTTAACCACTTCTTAGAAATGTATTTATATGTATTTAAGGGTCAATTTATAGCATGTTCTATGCATATAATGAGACTAGTGTGTAGGTCCTTGTTTTCACTGATGTCTAAATCAATCTCTTTTCAATACAGTTGAATTTTGTGCAGAGTTTGAATAACATTCCAGCTGGTTGAGTCTGACATAATTTCTAAGCAACTTTGATGCATGAGGCCTACTGTGTAAAAAACACTGTATTGTGACAGTGAAATCATTCTTGTACTGAATGCTTCATGCTCACGTACAGTCTTGCCTTATGACAAGGTTTGTTTACATTTTCTGGCTAATTCGGTGTTTCCTTTCACTGTAGGTGTCTGTGCGGACCTCTTTTCCCAAAGTGCTTGGACAGGTAAGCTGATCAACCAACATTCAGTTTATAAAGAGTTTTTCTCACAACCGCTTCTCCAAATTTAAATAAATTAATTTGCTAACTATTTAAACTTTAGCTGGATGACATGGATAGAATATCAGTACAGTAATCCCCCACTATTCTCAGGGGTTACATTCCCTAAAATGCCTATTTTTATAGTGTAAACCCTAAATATGCCCCTAAATATGCCCCCAAATCTGCTCCTAGAACACTACATTTTCTTTAAGGGTAATGCATTAAACTGAGTTTAAAATGAAACGAAAGATAAATAAATACTAAACACTAAAATAGGATGACAAGACACAGAGCACTGCAACAGGTTTCTTCTTATTCTTTTTCTTCCTTTTATGGTGGTTAACAACTGTTCAGTGTATTACTGCCACCACTGGGCTGAAGGTGGTAATATAGTTTGGTTCTCAAAAAATAAAGGCGGTGGATATTTGCAGTTTCCGCGTTATTGTGGGGATTTCCGCGTAAAACGATGAGTTTGATTCTTTAAAAAATGCGTGTGACTGAATCCATGACTCCTGATCCACGTAAAACTGGGGGATCACTGTGATTTTACTGCTATATGATTTTGAGTCTAGATATTAAAGGACTTAAATCATTCTGGAATTTCTGGAATTAAAAAGGCTTAAAGACTGTAAATATTGTTTCAAATTTAGTCCCCACATCCAAACAGTCCATATATAGAATACCATTTAAATATATCTCCATATTTTGGCTACAGCAGTTTAGCCCCGCCCACTCAGGCACCGATTGACACCCTTATTGGTTAAAAATCCAGCTTTTGTTGGATTCAACGAAGACCTCATTTCATCAGAACATCCAGTAACTCACCTGGAGCTGTGATTGGTCACCCTGTCAGAAACAGTGTAATTGGTTGGATGCTCATTTACATATTGCAACCTTCTGAGACTGATAACATGATAATGATTAACAGACTATATATTGTGTAGCTCTAATTTAAAGCTGAAGAACGCCACAAAAGTGTAAAATTTAGGCTCATACTAGAAATCAGAATTCACAGATGTCCTGTTTTCTTAGATCCTGCGTTTCTGTGGACCAGTGCTGCCTGTATACATGGCTGTGGCGTTGCTCCTGGCCTTAAGCAGGCAGCTGTCGACTGTTCTCAGAACAGGTCACACTGTGGGAATAAGAGAGGCAGTAGCTAAAGGTCTACAGCCGCATAAATTGGAGCTGCCGGTCCTGCTGCTGCACCTCTTACTCAGGTAAGTTAACTGTAGTATATATTACTGAAAAGTGAAAATGACAATCTGGTCATACGTGAACACACCACAGCACACAGTGTGAACTAGGGATGCAACGATTAAGCATTCACACACACATACACACACGTCCTTGTGTCCAGGGCTGCTTGGTAGTATTCAGGCGACGAACTCCTTTGGCGGCTAGACTGAGACAGACCAGACGTGACAAACGTAAACAATGTGTTAGACGAATTATTACAAATTATTAAAATAAATATGTATGAATAAAAGCTGATGATAACAGTTCAATTAAGTTAATTTTAATCTTTTATATTGATAATGATAACTTTGATATTATTCAAAATTATAGAAATATAATTGTGAAATATAAATGTAATTAAACTCTGAATATTTATTTTTAAGTCCAAAAAGAGAAATGTGATCAATTGTTTGTTTTTTATTATTATTTTGTCCTGTATTATTTGGTTATTGAGAAGCAATAAATAACACTTAAAATATAAGGAGTTTTCATGTGATTATCTTATCTAATAGTGTTTTGAAATTAATGAATGCATAATAATTGTGATAACAGTGAAACCTATAATTGTGACAACCAAAATCTATAATCGTTGCATCCCTAGTGTGAACAGCACGAAATGCATCCTCTGCATTTAACCCATTCACCAAATTAAGCAGGGGGCAGCCAGGAACTCGCAACTTCCTGATACCAGGGCGAATGCCTTAACCACTAGGTCACCAGCTGCCCCACTGGTGATGGGATAGACCTTTACTGGTTTTCCATCTCTGTTATACACTGTCAAATGTTATGGGACCCACTGAGATTTGCTACATTTGCATGTCACTCACTTTGTATTTACTAACAACACATTCAATATTCTTTGCTCACGAATAAAGTTATGGTATGTTCCATGTTTGAGTTCCTTTATTAACCAGAAGAAAATCTATTCATCAGTACTGACCTACAAAAAGCCACCTGATATTAGTATAATCATAATGTGGATCACCAAATAAGTGTGAGATATTAACGAGCTACTAAGTGATCGAGTTAATGAGTGCATTTAAAGATAAAGGACAGTCTAGAATTTGACTCTGCATCGACACAACCAGTTTATAGGATGTCTGTCATCTTATAAAGAAAACTTGTTTTGTTTTAAGTCATAGTTATTAACTCGACAACTTTCCAGTGTTTAACAATAATCAACATCTGCAATTTATGAAATAAATGGATAAGAGGTGTGCAAAACATTTGACTGGTAGTGTAACTTTGAGCTCTTTACCCTCCATATACATTTTTTCTCGGTTTATTATCTACCTGGTTGATAACTAGTTCCTTGTGCTGCTGAGAACAGCTACAGTGCATTGAAAGGATCTGTTGATCTTTGCAATATGTTTAAATAAACTTAAAAATAAATGTAATACTTGATCTGAAATGAATAAACAAAACTGAATGGCAAGAAACAAATGATGAGTTTGGTTCTTTAAAAAAATGCTTGTGACTCCTGATCCGCGTGAAAAGTTGGGTTCTGCAGAAGGACAATGGTCCGAATCATGAGATTAAGTCCACCTCTGATCGGCTCAAAGTAGTTAGATCAAGTGCCCTAGTTGTTGAGTGGCCTGGTTGTTGATTTGAACCCCATTACAGTGTTGTAATAGGATCTTAAACAAGGTCGAAATCCAGCCAGTCTGGCTGATTAAAAGCAGCTCTGTCAAGAAGCGAGGTCCAAAAGGACCTCTGGAGGTGAAAAGGACTGCACTTGAGTTATAAGAAGCATTTGTTTGCAGCTGTGACTGTTGAGCTTAAGTGGTTGTCACAAGTTTAGGAAGTATTTATTTTTCACATGTATGAATTTTTTCATTTAACTTAGTAGGTTTTGTAAGAGGATGTGAAATTATTGCTATTATTGATCAGCACTTTCATGGGAATGATATAATTTGGGGCAGCTGGTAGCCTAGTGGTTAGGGCATTTGCCCTGTGATCAGAAAGTCCGGGTTCGATTCTCAAGACCGCTAGGCACCTCTGAGGTACCCTGAGTAAGCTACCATCCCCACACACTGCTCCCCGGGCGCTGTGTTCGTAGCTGCCCCCTGCTTCACTTGGTGAATGGGTAAAATGCAGAGGAAGTATTTCGTGTTCTTCACACTGTGTGCTGTGGTGTGTTCAAGTATGACCAGATTGTCACTTTCACTTTTCACTTTCACTAATTTCAGGACAGAACACCAACAATGTCAGGTGGAAAACTAGCTTTGTGAGATTCGCTTTAGGAATACAAACAATTAAATACAAGGAAATTTTAAAAATCCAGGCACCATTTGACAAAAACTTTTGTCCCCTTTCGTCAACTGCGTGAACTCAGTTAGCATTTCATAGAGTTCTGTGCAAAAGTCCCCTCATTTATTCATTCTGTAATGAATTCTGTAAATTCTGTATATGGCTATATAGAAGCTCCGGATGTTTAAAAGTGGTGGACACTCACTACAACTAAAGGAATTGTGGAAGAGTTTATGTAGGTTTTTTTTTTTTTTTACCATAAAAAATTCAACCCTACATTAGCTTTAATGTCCAGAATGATGAAATGTTGAGGGTGTGGTCTGAATTGTGTTTTTTGTTTTTTTTTTTACATGGAAGCGCATAAATGAACATGAATTAATCAATATGGACAGAAGTTGCTTCAAAGAGTAATAATTTGTTCTCCCTCTCAGACAGCCGTGGTTTCAGGGGGGCTGGTCCAGTCTGGGTCTTCCAGCAGTAGATACGCTGCCCCTGACCCCTGTGGAGGACCCGCTCCAGCATGCAGAAGCTCCGGCGCAGGACTGGCCACGCATGGTGTCGCTGTTGTTATGCTTCCTCGGGGCAGCAGTCGCTTTCTGGGGTACCACAGCCCTCAGTCTTTCCTTACGTATGATGTCTTTTATCCTGGCTCCACTGCACAGGTAATGACCTCAGACAGACCGAGATGGAGGGATTGGTAGATGAAAGTATGTAAACTACACCCCAGTAGTTTGGACCTTCGGAAAAACATGATAAGCTGCTTGAATTTTATTTTAAGAAAACATTAGAAGTACTGTAAACAAATGTATCTGACTGGTTTTCAGTATTTAATAAGTAAAACTCAAATTATTGGTTTTGAAGAGACAAATCAGGTCTGTCTTTAGTGTCCTGACATTCACTTTGTGTTGGTAAATGTGCTGGGAGGGTTTGATAAAGACAAGGGGAGTTATTTTAATGAAATTAAGTTCATCACATCCATTAAATTGCACTTCTGTATTTCTGATGTTGTCTCATAATATACTTTTGAAACAGCAGTTTATCTGTAACAGCAGTTGGCCTGTAGTGTGTATGTAGCTTGGTATATGGATGAAATGGATGAAAAACAAATCCACAGCAGAATTCTCAGTTTGTTGTCTCTGCAGTCTTAATAGCTGTGTAAAATCCAGATCAGCCAATAACATCTTTAGGACTTTTTGTTTGTGTGTGTTGGAGTTCAATTCTCAGATACTAATCGATACTAAAATTTAGTGTCAGTTAGCACTGGTATTGATACTTAAATGCCAGTTTTGCATATGCTGGCAGACTGCAACAATTTTCAAAAGGCATTGCAGCGGGCAGCCCCTCCCCCGACTACCTGGAGGACCCAGTGTTTACATGACAATCCTGTCACTCGGCCAGGGAACAACCTAGCGCCGCAAACTTTTTCACGGACCCTCAGCTCCCCCAGACCTATTGAATGTGGTCGTTGACGAAGCTCTCCTCCCCGCAGAACTAGGGCTTTGGCCTCGAGAGACTTTCCGAGCACGAGATCTCTGTGAGACCTTTCCAACGAGCCCTTGTTTGCCCCCTAGCCCACGGTGATCCTGAGTTGTTCGCCCAAAACCTTCCCCCATTGATCTCTACGGAGGGAAAAAGCATTGTGCGTCTTTAAATGCGCTGCCAGGTTGTGAGATGGCAAATAATAATAATTATAATTATAATAATAATTATTATTAAATAATTAATTTATAAGGCGCTTTTCAAAAATTCTGAGCAGACAAAGTAAAGGGAGCATTTTGTTTGTCTACTCAAACCCAGCGCCGTGAAATTTTATAGGGACCCTCAGCTCTCCTCCGCAGAGAAACAGTGTAACGGCACACAAACAGAGCACACTTTAATTTTGTTAGTAAAATGTTCCTGTTTGTCCCCCTGTAGTATCGAAATAGTATCGAGTATCAAGTACCATCCTTAGTATAGGAATCGAGTTTGAAATTAGAGTATTGTGACAAGCTGTGTGTGTGTGTGTGTGTGTGTGTGTGTGTGTGTGTGTGTGTGTGTGTGTGTGTGTGTGTGTTCCAGGCCTTCGGTGTCACGGCACTGTGGGACTCTCAGACTTTCTGTTCAGATTCTCCTCATCTTCAGTCTGCTTCTGCTGGGCGGAGTCACCTGTGGAGCCCTCTCCCTAATGACCAGCTTTCTGCTCCACCTTTACCGGGTCAGTGTGGGCACTGTGGGGGTATCAAGACTTTTGCACAGCACTGTATATAAAGAGTTTCTTTTTTTTCCTAAGTGCTTTTCTTCATGTGTCATAGGGTCGTAAGTGTTCCATCTGTTCTTAAGTGTAAAGAAAACACATTTAATTTCTGAAATGCAGCATAACTGATTTCTGTGATCTTGTCTAGGTGTTAAGATTGCAGATGACGGAGAGGTCTCTTCACCACGTGCTGAACCTGGTGAGTATGCCATCCACTCCAACAGCCATATCCACACTAAACATATTTTGATAAAACATGGACCTGGAGCTCCTCACTGAATAAGCCCAAAAATAAAATGAGTACTACCAAAGACAATACGCTTTTATTTATTCTTTTTTTTGTCAATGTGAGAGTTTGAAGACTCATATGACTATAAAAAGTCATGCTGTTCTTCGTTAGGGCTGTGCGATATGGCTGAAAACTGTATCACAATATCAGTGTTTCATATCGGTAATTGTTGACATTTTTTATGAACCATTTAAAATAAGGACCAGGAGAAAAATATATTACATTTAAACATTTTTATTTTAAACTTAACCTTCCTCTGATCATAATCTTCTCAGTTATTAAGAAACTCCAAGTATATTTTGATGTGTTTTGCATTACTATGTTTAAACAAAAATACAAACTTCAGCAATGTGAAATATAGAGTGTCTTATATTGTTTTTTTTCAGCATAAACCAAGCAATATGATGAACATATTTGTTTTTTACTTTGACCAACTATATAAGCATAACAGGGCATAAATTAGCTTTTTAAAAATGTTTTATTCATTTTTTTTAAAGAAATTACTGTCAAACACACAAATACAGAGATCAATTTTTTTACAGCTTGAAATTGTAAAAACACTTCTAAAACAAGATAACTTAAAAACATTTTACAAACATTAGCCAAATAAACATTATTCAACATACAAGCGAGTGTTCCAAAGGACCCCCAGTGTTCAGATAGGGTATTAGATGCGCAGAGCTGGTGCGCACTGGCCAGCCACTGGAAGAGGCTGAAAACACACACCAAATTACACTCGGGTCACTTATTTTATATAAAATTACAAGCAAGTATTTGAAAATTGTACAAACAGTTCACAACAGACTCACTCTGGCTGGGATCTGTGGTTTATGTGGGCTAGCTCCATGCGCTCCTCGTTTTCTCTGTCCTGCGCGAACAAGTTTATGTCGTCTTCTAGTGGAAAAACACAGCTTCAGCGCCTTACAGACGCTCATTCTGGGTTTTAGACTCATTTTCGCGGAGTTATATTTGATTTTAGTAAAAGAACTCTGATAAACAGCCCCTCCATCTCTCCACTGCGCACCAAGTCACCTCTGTGCTCGCAGAGTACACACAAACCGCCCCCCCTCTCCCCCGCTCCTCTCCCCTTCTGCTAGTGTTTTTTTCCCATGTTTTTTAAATTCTTATAACTTTACTTCTACGCGACACAGGAAGTCCAGACAAGGCTCGGGATGACGTCTGAAGCTTTGTGATTCACAAAAAAACAGCAGAACTTCCATAAAAGGAGTTGTTTTGCTGTGCTACGACCATTTATGACTGCTGCGCTTCCGGCACGGATCCAAACTAACTTCGCAACCTCTGTTTTCTTCTGACAAACAATAAAAAATATCGAACACATTTTTTATTGATATCGAGCGTGTTTCTATTGCGATACGTATCGTTGTGGTTTTATCGCCCAGCCCTAATTCGTATACATATTTATAATTTTAGCCTTATGTAATGTTTTATATAATAACCTTTAACACCCCCCCCACACACACACACACACACACACACATACTCTATATCATGAACCTCTAAGCATTATTAGTGTGTATGTTGCAATTGTGTTCCAGGCACCACAGAAACCCCCCCTTAACACGGAGAACGGCTACAGCAGAAGAGACAGCCAGGATAAGTCTAAAGAGTGTAATGGAGCCTCTCTTCTTTCGGAGTCAGTGCTGCAGGATGTCAGAGACGACCTGCAGCTGCACCTGAACGTGTCGGCTCTCCTCATGCTGCCCGTGATGCTCAGCGCCCCCTCCCTCATCTACTGGAGCCACAACCTCAGGTACCTCGCAGGAGCACTGCTTTTTAAAAAATATATTATTAAAGGCGCC
Source organism: Nannopetersius ansorgii (assembly GCA_037974605.1). NCBI lineage: Eukaryota > Metazoa > Chordata > Actinopteri > Characiformes > Alestidae > Nannopetersius > Nannopetersius ansorgii. The sequence continues at coordinate 9,331 of JBBPDE010038132.1, forward strand.
TTTCAAAGCACTCAAGGAACTCTAACAGGCAGCTAAACGGGAGTATAAACTTAACTATTGCATTTCCATTAGAAAACACAAAGCATTGGGCTCACTATCTATTCCCAGCCATTTATGGGTAAGGGTGGCTGAAAATGGGTGGTGCGAAAAGGTGGGTAAAAGGTTCGTAGCCACGTTAACGGACTGACTATGTTTATTGATCTTTTAAAAAACTGACTATTGATCATTTTCATTAGTCAGTTCCTGATCAATCAATCAAAAAAACTGAAAACACACGCTAACATTATTGAATTTTGCCTAAAATAGGTGGAATAAAAAATAATCTTGCATAATTTTAGTATAATTGCACTATCAGAGTCTAAATGGGTGACTGGGTGCAGTCTAGGGATAAAAGAGAGTAAGGTAAGCCTGAAGAGGTGAGTTTTATAGCAGTATTTGAAAGTCAGAAGAGATGTAATGCTGTTGATTTCTTCAGGGAGGGAATTTAAGAGACGAGGGATCGACAGAACTAAAGCATCTCAAACCCACGGCAGAGGTGTTCACAAGTCATTTTTACAGAGTCCAATTCAAGTCTCAAGTCTTTGCGTGACAATGTTTACAAATGGCGACTCTAAATGTGGGACTTTTGAGCTGTAAATGTTGAGCTCTGAACTCTGGGCTCTGAAGATATGCTAATTGGCCATGCCCCACGACTCCAATTGGCTGTTACTTAGCAGGGGTGCTGTGATATGCCCTCACCAACATGGAGGATTTGCCTTAAATGATCTTAAATCTAAATGTTAAATATGAAAAATA
>JBBPDE010038143.1:0-10125 GCA_037974605.1 Nannopetersius ansorgii
TGTGTGTGTGTGTGTGTGTGTGTGTGTGTGTGTGTGTGTGTGTGTGTGTGTGTGTGTGTGTGTGTTTATGTGTGTGTTATTTTCACACACCCACATCTGCCTATTCTGCCAGGTGACAGGTGACTTGCCTATTGCTGATTGGTCCTTTATTTGTGTAAACTGCACCTGTTCAGGTTTAACCACCTGTGCTGCCTGAGTCACTCACTCACAGATCTGAGCAGGAGAGAAAGACTTCTGAGGAGACGACAGAAGATGGCCTCCGTGGCCCTCAGGGTTCTGGTGCTGCTCTGCGTTTTCGGGCCGGCTGTGAGTGGTGAGTCTGGCTGTTAAATTCACTCTGAAGGCACCGAGGGTCACTCCAGCTGTCTGGACCTCAGCAGTGATTCGTCATGGTAACCCAGGCGATTACTAAACACAGAACACTCAATACTTACTACTGAATACTAGAACTTCTGCTGTGTTTGTATACAAACTTTACATGAAACTGAATCACTTTCTACACAAAGTGGGTAAAAATCCCGGGCTGTAAACCTGGCTGTGATGTAGGAGAGGGCAAAGTCCCAGCAGTGGCTGCTCCACCAACCAGTAAACACCCTTTTATTGATTTACTGAAAATATTCATTAAATAATCCATTTTTGGTCTAATCTGTTCCTCCTTTTTTGATGTGTTTGTATGTTAATGAGACGGATTTGCCTTTTTGTGCATCTTACTGAAAAATATGAGATAATAGCCATAAGGTCTGATAATAATCCATATTTGTTTGACTATAATATTATTGGTCGGATAAATTTGATCATTGGTCCATGGCTTGGTCTATAAAAAATCTGACCCATGATGTTATATATCTTGAAATATCTTGGTTTTGACTTTAATATGTAAACAGCAGTTAGTAACATGTGGAGAATAATCGGAAGAGTTTGAGCTTACAGACATTTTTCTTTGGAATCGGGATTTGGTTACTTCAGTAATTATAACAGCAACAACAATAATACTAATGATGATGATATTATTATTATTATTATTATTATTATTATTATTATTATTATTATTATTACAACATAATGATCTTAGTCACATCATAATGATCTTAGTGGCTGAATGTTTTGTGGTGACATTAAGAATGTAAAGGGAAAATGAAAGACACCCGTGAGCTGCTTTGGGATTTCCTGTTTGACCACATTCTCCCTGTCTTACCTAAGAAAGCTTATCAAATGACTGACTGCTATGGATTTCACAAACAAATCTACCATCTATCAGCGCCGGCCACCCTGAGCTGCTGAGTGCCTTAGTCTGACTATTGTCTCTTCTGCACGTCCCCTGGTGGCCATTCCGCCTGCGGACTGGAAATCAACTCTGATCACTTTAGCACATACACATTTACATTAAATGAAACATTGCACCATGACTCTGGGTTCAGATTAACAGCAAAACTGATTCTTGTTTTGTAACATTTTGTGCCTCTGCATTGAGCTGTTGGGGAGCAAGGAGCGGTTAAAGGGGAATATAGTTCACACTTCTTCTTGAAAATCACGGTTCTGAGCTAAACAACAGACAATAGCTGCATTTTTTATTTTGAAAACCTGCCACAGTAAAAACAGTATTAAAACATAATAGAAAAATAGGCCTTATTTAAACTATAAACTTTTTTGACCATTTGATACTAAGAAATAAAATTAAATATAATCAATAAATAATACATTCAAATTGATCAGCAACATTTTAACTCAGGAGCACACTATGTAAAACACTTTGAACCATTTGATACTGAAAAATAAAATGAAATATAATAAATACATAATACATTTAAACTGATCAGCCACATTTCAACTCAGGAGCACAACATATAAAACACTCTGAACTTCTAAAAGTTGTTAGGTTACAGAAACGCTGGCGAGACTGAGGCCGCTGGGTCTGGTATGTTTTTATTTTGGATTTTTTTAAACTTATGATATCATGTAAATATTCATCCGATCAGGGCATGGTATTGTTTAGTCTATATATTTTGCTATTATTTTCACATTTTTTTCTCGTGATTACGTTGGCATTGTTTTTTATCTTTAAACTTTCTATATATTTAGGTAAAGTTGGGGGAACACGAGCCTAAGAATTTCAACACAGTAATGAAGCTACATGTGCAGCTTTCTCAGACTCTCCACTAACATACACATACACACACACACACGTCGTGTATATCGCTGGTTCTGCTGTTGTGCAGTATTTTTGACCGTGTTTATCTGATTACCCCCTTCCCTGTTCATCCACTTAACCTGCACTGTGTATATGCGGTTCACCCACATCTTTACTTATATTTATACAGCGAGAAATTGTTTATTGTTATATGGATTTTTCTTTGTTCTTATATCGTTATTTTTGATCCTACGGATCCTGTTAAACTGTCTTTCTCACTGCTGCTGCTGTTTCTAAGAAATGTCCCCATTACGGGATTAATAAAATCTATCTAATCTAATCTAATATGACAATAAAACTTGAAACATGAGAACTTGAGAGAACAAAGAAGACCGCCCGCAAATCCACCGAGTGTGTGAGGAAACCTCACCATTACGGGCCCGGCACCGCGGCTCCGAGAGAGATCCGTCGTTACCTCAAAGCGGCCCGCCTTATCCGAGGACTTCGGTTGAAACTAACTGCGCTTATGGTCTCCAATACTTCGGTTGTCCTGCACGGGGACGTCCTGTTACTTTATTTGTTTTATTTGTTATTTTCTCTGTCTGTATGCACTTTGAGATTTGTTTGTATACACATAAAATGTATTATTGCTATTATTATTATTATTAGTAGTAGTAGTAGTAGTAGTTGTAGTAGTAGTTGTATTGTTGTTGTTGTTGTTGTTGTGCTCCTGAGTTAAAATGTTGTTGATCAATTTGAATATATTATTCTGTATTGATTATATTTCATTTTAGAAATGTTGACAGTTTAAATTATATTTTTTATTTTAGGCAAATAGATGCACAGACACAAAAAAACAATATTCCATAAATATTGGCAATATTCGTCACGTTTTCGCTAAAAAAACAAAAAAAAAAACCTCAAGCGGCTTCTCAGCGTGATCGGGGTGTATTTATGTCTTTCAGTGAAGCCTTAATTTATTCGGCCGCATGCTGTCCTGCAAACAGATCGGTCTTTCCTCGCCTCCCACCGTAGTCCAGCGCTACATAAGCTTTATCACATGTCCTCGTCATTTGTCCCATGGAGAGACAAGTGACCACCACACTCGGCAGGAAGCCAGTGGACCGACAACAGAGGCCCGACGTGAACTACACTAAATAACACAAAGCACACAATCCAATAAAAACAGAACATTACTTAAACTTAATGGACAGCTGTAACTAATGTTCTCCTAAACTACAACCCAGTGCACACAAACAGATGGTTTCATCATACAAACAAGCCTGGCCTCTAGCAGCCACTGACCAGGGGTGTAACACATGCCTGTGGGTGGAATGTTATTAAAAGAAACAAGCACTATTAGAAAAGTGTCATTTTTTTGCGTTTTTTTATTTAATAACACATTAGTACCTGCTCAAAGCCTTTTTGTCCAACATCTGCAACATCTCCAGTTGATTTTCAATAGATCAATAGAAGTTTAAAATACTTGTTAATAGTTTTGTCAGTAAACCCTGTGCTGAGAAGATCCTCTATTTTTATTTCCTTCTGCCAGAACACCACTCCCTGTACTACATCTACACCGCCCTGTCCAGAAACGTTGAAGTCCCTGGGATCTACGAGTTCACAGCGTTGGGTCTGCTGGACGACCGGGAGATCGACTACTACAACAGTAAAGACCAGGTGAAGACTCCTAAGCAGGACTGGATGAGAGAGAAGATGCAGAAGGATTACTGGGAGAAAGGCACCCAGTCTCGCAAGAGCAAAGAGCAGTGGTTCAAGGTCAACGTAGGAATCCTGATGGAGCGGATGAGACACAATCAGAGCGGTTAGTGATACATCAGTCACTCTTCAGTTAAAACGGTTCGGTTCACTGTATTATTCCTCATGTTGTGTATCGGACACCGTCCTCAGTGTCTTTTTATACCAACTCAATTTCAGATCTTCATGTTCTTCAGTGGAGACACGGCTGTGAGGTCAAGGAAGCGAATGGAACAACAGAATTTGTGAAAGGCATCGATGAGTACAGCTACGATGGGAGTGAGTTCCTCTCCTTTGATGATGAGAACATGCGGTGGATCGCTCCAGTGGCAGAAGCCGAGCCAACCAAGAGGAAATGGGATGATGTACAAATCCTGAACCAGTACACCAAGGGTTACCTGGAGAAGGAGTGTGTGGACTGGCTCACCAAGTTCATGGACTACGGAAAAGAATCGCTGAGGAAACACTGTGAGTACTTTCTTTAAATTGCTTCAATTATTAGGAAAAGGGGTCGTTATTATTTTTTGTTCTGTTAGACTGGGTTACTTGCTGGGTAAGTTGAATCGTGATTGAATGGTAACTTTTGAATTTATGTAAACCTGCTAAATTAGCCCATTTGTGATGTTCACTTAGCTGCAGCAAGTCCTGACTGTATACTCCAAGTAAACGTTTAGTGAAAACTTACTATGAAGTGGAAAAAAGTGTTTCAATTTGTTTTCTCTGTAGCTCCACCGCATGTTCATGCTTTCGCAAAGAAATCTGTGACTGACTCAAACAAGCTGACCCTGACCTGCCTGGCCACTGGCTTCTACCCCAAAGACGTGAAGCTGTGTGTGAGGAAGTTCAAAACGTCTTTGCCTGAACATCTGCTGACATCTTCAGGAGTCAGACCCAATGATGACGAAACCTTCCAGCTGAGGAAGAGTGTGGAGATCCCGGAGAATGATGCAGCTGTTTATGACTGTTATGTGTCTCACAGCTCCCTCAGAGAACCAGTCATTAAAACATGGGGTAATTATAACTGTGTTTCTTTGACCTTCGTAGTTATCTTCTTTCAATATTAATTCCTATTATTTATTAAATACAATGGATAACCTCAACCTTTTATTCTATTTTCCTTTAAAGATGGAAGCTACAGCGATGGAGGATGCCCAGACTGTACAACAGGGATCGTTGTGGGTTCCAGTCTTGGTGTTCTTCTCACAATGGTTGGGGTGGGCGTGGTCATCGTTGTTCTTATAAAGACAGGAAGAATCCGTAAGTTGAACTATGAAAATGCACACGACATACACTCCCATGTTTTAATGCCAGCGACAGCATGTTCAGAGCAGGAAGAGAACATTTTGCTTTGTTTGTAGTATGTAATGCTGTTCACGTGGTCAGTTCTGCAGCTGGTAATATAGTAAAATCAAAATATAGTAGTCAAAAATTCACCTCCATTATTACTGCTTGTATTTTATAGGGGTAAAAGGAGAAAAACAGATTCTGATTGACAGCATTCTCATAACCTGCGTGTTGCATTTAATGGATGTGTTTCATTTCGATTATATTAAAGTAACAAGTTATCCACCAATTAATCAAGTCATTTTATAACAAGCAGGAATAAAGACCACATACTCTGCATAGCATTTCAAAGATTTCCTACTTCACTGAAAATTGAAACCTTGGAAACACTTCAAAGTAAAGCATTAACATCTAATGCAATGCCAGTTCAGAAATGATGTCATCATATAACAGTTTAATGCAGAAACTCTGGCTTCAGAATATTTTCAGTAGCACCACTATAGTAATGCTATTTCGTGGTAGGTTTTTTTATGGTAGTGGGTTTCAGCATTTAACAATGGTGTATTTCCACTTTCCTCACAAGTTATTATTCACATTTTGAAATAATCTCTAATCAAACAATTATACAACAATTCTTTAAGATGACTTAAATCATCTTTATTGAGTATTTGTGTATTTGTAGTAGAAAAAAAAGCATGTAAAACTGCGTCCCTCTGTTTAACAGGCTGGGGAAGTAATGGAAGTGTGGAATATGCTGCAGCTTCTACAGGTGAGATAATCCACTAGAAACTCTTGTGTTTGATCAAATTACTGCAGCACTAAACACATGTGGATCATCCAGTCAGAATAAAGAAAAAGAGCAGCTCCCTGTGTGAGGACCTGGGGCCGTATTACAGAAACTTCCTAACTTGAAAATCCTATCCTAACTGTGTGGTAACCGTGGTAACGGCAGTTAAGGATCGTATTTAGGAAAAAAGCCGTTACAGAAAAACTGTTTCTGAGTCAGTTTTCCTCTCCTAACTTCAGTTAAGAACGGAGTATTACAGGAGTATCCTAACCTCAAAAAATCTTAAATAAACTCCTAACTTTAGGAAAACCCTTCAACTGTGGCCAGCTGATTATTTAGACTATGGTCGTGTGATAATGCCATTAGCCGATCAACTCCGCCGAGCTTTGGAGAGGCGACCCGTCGGTACGGGGCTCTCCCGTCTGTGGTACAATCAACAAATGGGCTTAGATTTTAAGTGAAGTGTGTGAGAGAGTATGTGTGTGAAAGGGTGTGTGTCCCTATACTTTAGTCCACATATTTGTGTATGACAGCTCTGTCCCAGTACTTTTGTCCACATTGTCCAGTTGGTCTGGTGTAAAGCTCAGAGCAGGACGGTGTTTAATATCCGTTTTTTTGAAGACAGTGATGAAGAGACTCTGGCGATACAGTGTTACGGACTGGAGCCTCTAAAGTTACAGTGGCAGCAGCTAACAGTGACTTCGTGAGATGATGTGTTGCGTTAGTTGCTAAGTAGCAGACATAAAAGTCGATCATCAACGTTAGGTCGCTTATTTAGGAGTCGAGATAAGACGGGATTCCTAAATACAGTTAGATCTGCTTCTGTAAACCCAAACTGAAAAAATTCTCTTAAATCGTCCGATCTTAACTTCATGCTTAAGAGAGGACGTTTCTGTAATACAGCCTCTGTTGTTTTAATGGAGGCGATACATACTCTTCTATCCATTTGACGGCAGGTGTTTAGCTTGTATATTTTTTAACTTGAGCACAAATCCTCAGACTCTTCTTGCTGTATTTTCTCTGTGTTGATTCTTCTGGTCCATTTTCACTGTTTTCCAGGTAATGGAGTCACTAATGGAACTGCTAATGGAATCAATGGGAATCACCCTCTTCTCACCGGTTAGTGCTCCTTCCATTCTCTCTGTGACGTTATTAATGCAGAGGTCAGCTGTTAGGAAGTGTATGGGTTTACATGCTGCTCTGTAACCCCCACTGATTTCATGGCTGAAAGTTCTGATGAGATGAAGCTAAAGTATTTAAGCAGGTTTACTGAAAACAGACTAAACCTGATCTGTGAACAAATGAATGCGACATAAACCTGGGATTTTCAAAACCTTTGTGTTTGTTCTAAAGAGAAAATAATCCTGAGACAGTCTCCCAGCATCGGCAGACCCAACAGTTAAACATTTATTTATACAGCAGCGTCTCCTTCCTTCAGTGTGTGTTCTGACTCCGCTCTCTTCTGCTGTTCCAGGTAATGGAGATGCTCACGGGGCGGCGAATGGCACCAGTGCAGCTCATGCTTAACTCTCTGTTCCCATGAGCTCACTATTGGAATTTCAAGCTCTTTTATGATTTCAGCCCTCACCTCTTACTCTGGGGGTTTTAATAGCAGTGGATGGTATTAAACTGCCTTTAGTATGAACCACTGGTCAAGATGTAAAACCGCGGCAGCCGCAGCGTTTTGGTCATTAAAGGAAATGAATGTGAGAATCTTGTGATGGACAGCAGCTCAGAAAATATTCACCATCAGGGAATTCTAACATTCATTTCAGTTCAGCGTGTTACTCAGTTCCCTCAGATCGCCATGTTTCTAAAAAGGTCTTCCATTGATTTCAGGTTGTAGTTTCACTGGATGCTCTGTAGGTCAGAATGTTTCAGCGCTTGTTTGTGAATCATATGGCTTTATTTACACCTGCGTTTTGGTGTTTAATAATTTCCTGTTTGTTTTGCTGCAGTGCAAGAAAAGATGTTATTTTAAATTATTTCTTCTGTATTTTTTGTCTTTGATTGCTTTACTCACAAACTGAAGTACAGTAACCCCTGCTTTTGGCGTTCCAAGAGCACCGGCGTATGGTAAACAAACATGCATTGTTGTGTTTTGGTAAAAAAATGCCTATTTTACAGTGTCTGAGTGCTTTCACCGTGTAGAAGTCACACTTAGGGGCTCAACCCTGGTGTGGAATTTGAAAAAAGTGCTTCCAGGTCGGGTACAGCCTGCCCTGAGCCCCGTTGTGTGAAAACATCCAGAAAATATATATATTTATTCCCACAGAAAAGCAAAAGAAAGGCGGAGGATATTTGCAGTTTATGCGCTACTGTGGAGATTATCAGTTCGGTTCTCAGGAAAAATCCTCGTTAGACTGAATCTGATCCGCGTAAAAGTGAGGGGTTACTGTACTGCATTCTTCCGCTTTAACTTTTTAAAAACAGAAGAATATTTAAGCTGTTACTGCTCTGTCTGTGATGAAGAGTTTAAAGTCACGACCTGTTAAGTTTAAATCAGAGCTTCCTCCACAGACTCCATGTTAATGTGTTTGTGCGCATGATTCAAGTGTGAAAGTGTGTAGTCACACGTCCTGTGCACAACTGGGCAGTTGATTGTCCACTAGATGGCAGCAAATACTAGTGAATCAGGAGAGCATCTAGGAACGTGTAGTACAGTGGAAAGCAACAGATATCTAAAACTAACTCCACCCTTCACCTTAACCCCACCCCTTACCCTAATCTCACTTTAACCCTAACCCCACCCCTCACCTTAACTCCACCCCCACCCTAATCTCACTTTAACCCTAACCCCACCCCTCACCTTAACTCCACCCCTACCCTAATCTCACTTTAACCCAAACCCCACCTTTCACCTCAACTCCACCCCCACCCTAATCTCACTTTAACTTCACCCCTCACCCTAATCTCACTTAAACCCTAACTCCACCCTTCACCTCAACTCCACCCCTCACCCTAATCTCACTTTAACCCTAACTCCACCTCCACCTTAACCCCACCCCTCACCCTAATCTCACTTTAACCCTAACCCCACCCCTCACCCTAATCTCACTTTAACCCTAACCCCACCCCTCGTCCTAATCTCACTTTAACCCGGACCCCCAGTAACCCACAGGACGTGTTTAAACAGAATTTTAAACTCATGAACATGAAAAAGTGTGCTGGAGCTGAAATGAACTCCAGTGTCCTTCGTTCAGAAAGGTCTGAATCTTGGGGGGTTTACAGGTCTGTCATATTGATCAGAAATGTTCTGTGATGTTTTTTGTATCTGAATGTTGGATTAATTTCATTTCTCTGAAAGAGCAGCAGACAGTGTGTGTCCTGCTGTGGTCTCCTGTGGTCAGGACTGATGATGCAGCAGATTCTGTGCCTTGGTTTGTTGAACATGGAGGTAAAGCTGAAGCTCTCCTGCAGCGTGTTGGTGTTACTGAGAGTTTCCCACACTGCAGCGTGATCCTGCATGAAGAGGGTTCTGGAGTTTTTATGATGATAATGTGTGTGTGTGTGTGTGTGTGTATGGATATGCTATATGGATTTACAGTGAAGGAGTTTGACATACATATATGTTTTGAATAAAACTCACATTTTCTGAACTCTCCTGGTGTCCCTGAGTTAGAATCATCTTTAGCTTTACACCCTCATACACACATCTTAAAGATGAGATGTTTTCATGCTTTTCCTCACTATATAAAGTCCAGTGGAGGTTCAACATCTCTCTCTGTGAGGAGGTTCAGACACTTCATCTTTGCCTCACAGCTGTGGAGAAGAGTCTGAACTGTCTGGAGGTGAGTTTGTCCTCACAGCTGTGGAGAAGAGGAGTCTGAACTGTCTGGAGGTGAGTTTGTCCTCACAGCTGTGGAGAAGAGGAGTCTGAACTGTCTGGACGCGAGTTTGTCCTCACAGCTGTGGAGGAGAGAAGTCTGAACTGTCTGGAGGTGAGTTTGTCCTCAGCTGTGGAGGAGAGGAGTCTGAACTGTCTGTGGGTGAGTTTGTCCTCACAGCTGTGGAGGAGAGGAGTCTGAACTGTCTGGAGGTGAGTTTGTCCTCACAGCTGTGGAGGAGAGGAGTCTGAACTGTCTGGAGGTGAGTTTGTCCTCACAGCTGTGGAGGAGAGGAGTCTGAACTGTCTGGAGGCGAGTTTGTCCTCACAGCTGTGGAGGAG
>JBBPDE010038152.1:0-10125 GCA_037974605.1 Nannopetersius ansorgii
TCTTAAGCACTGATGTACGTCGCTCTGGATAAGAGCGTCAGCTAAATGCCGTAAATGTAAATGTAAATGTAACACTGCGTCATCTGCTGACTCTGGCCTGACTCGAGTGTTCATCTCACTCATCTCCCCATCTCACTTTCTCTGTCTTGGGCCCTGCTGCTGTAATTGCTCTATAACTAACTTTGTCTTATAAGCCATGAATAAGCCATTCCTGCCCCCATTTCTATCCTGGTCCCAGTCACTATCTCAAAATCCCCAACATTACATTGCCTATTGTCTCTGTCACAATTTTTTTCACAGCTCTCATCTCTCTTGGTCCCTATCTTTGTTTAGGCCAGTCCCAGTCATGACTCTGTCCTGGTTTCCATCTCTGGCAATGTCTCTGTCTCTTTTCTTGTCTCTGTGACAGACTCTGTCTTGGTTTCTGTCACATTCTCTGTCCCAGCCCTTATTGCTTTGTCTGGATTGGTCCCTGTATTTGCCTCTGTCCTAGTTTTGGTCACTGTCTTGGTCCCAGTCTTTACTCTGTCTTGGTCCCAGTCTTCACTCTGTCTCATCCCAGCCACTGCCTCTGACACAGTTCTCATTATAAAATGACTGTCATTGTTTCTGTCCTAGACCTTCTAACAGCCTGTGCCACCAAGTACTTGTTGTGATATCTACTGCAGTAGCTGTCCCAGTTTTAGTCTTTGTTATAGTCTCTTTGTCCAAGTTTATGTCCTTTTTGTTTTCTGTCATAGTCCCTTTATCTTTCTGAGTGCTGGTCTCTATTCTAGTATGTGTCTCTGCATGTATCCATTTTTCTGTCCTCAGTATTAATTCTGGAATTAGGTCCTGGACACTGTCCTTTGCAATGTGCCTGTCCGTTTTCTAGTCTCAGTGGGTTGCCCTCTCAATCCAGGTCCGTCTCTGCCCCAGTCCCAGCACATACAGTACTATGCAGAAGTCTTGATGCCTGTTAAACTTATCTTTGACATATTGAATAGATTAAATAAATGAGAATAAATGTTTTACTGTGACAGGCTGCAAAGTGCCTATAGATCCAAGGTGCCTAGAAGAAGATGTTCCAACCACTCAGCATTCAGCACCACCTGTATACTGATCACCACCTAATTATCTGGAATCATCAATGGTTCAGGCCTTAAGTTAGATATGCTTTGTTATGCTTGAATGATTCATGTTTAGGTCACTGTAGGGATTAAGAAACAAAAACTTTCCTCTGAAACCAACTGAAAGTGGGACAATTCAGAAAGCTTGACGAACTGTTCCACAAGACTACATAAAATACAAGAAAATCTGTCTCTTTAGAAGCAAAATATAGAGAAAGATGGGATGACTTTTGCACAGTGCTGTAACTGTTAGCACTGTGCATTTATTAGGGGGCAATGAAACATTCTATGAGACAATTTCACCAACTTGTTTTATAAAAAGGTTTGTTTCAATTTTGTGAAGAAGATATCATTTTATTATGATTTGAATTTCATGAAAAATTATCTTACTCTGTTAAAAAAAATTGTGTTTAATTAAAATCTTAAGCAGTTTTCCTGAATAAATTAATTTGTGCATCAGATTAAATACATTTTCCCATTGAAATAAATGTCAGTTCTATTCCACACTTCTAGAATTAAACACAGAAAAACAACTTTCAGATGAAAAATTCCTTTATTTAGCTTTTGCTCATATTGGTTCAGAAATCCTTGGGCTAAGCAGCTGGAAAATATCCATGCTGCTTCACCAAAAGGTTCCCAAATGCTATTTTTAGGGGGTCAGGAAAGTGACCCAGACTGAAAGTATAAAAATGAATACTCATGTGACCATAAGAAGAAATGGAAGACGCTCAAGAGTTTATTGAAACATTTTCTAAAGCAAAACTTGTCTGACACATTAGAACCTCCTCGTCTTGTTGTAGGCCCTGTGTTTATATGAGGTATGGTGGGTATTTTGGGATGACTATGCCAGCAAATGTTTTCCTGGCGGTCTGCCTTTGAGTTATGCATGAAAGGCAACACAGTATGCCTATCTCCTGTCTTAACTTGGTCCAGCTGGGTGGCACGACCCCAAATCTGCGTTCCACACACCCGAAGCCTAAACTCCTCCAAAAACACATCTGAAATTGAGAGATTTTTGGGATCTACCCTGTAAATACCTCTGGTTTCAAAAGGTTCATCAGCATTCCTCACCCCAACACCCTTTAAACAGGGCTGAAATATGATGACAAAAACAGATCTGGCTCAGCTAAACAGAATTGTTGCCCACTGAAAAAGGCATGTTTTTGTCAAATGGATGAACAGAAAGAAGACTGGTATTTTGAGTGACATGACATTCATTCCCTCACTGAGGGAAGCCAAAGGCTGTTCCTGAGGATACTTTTCAAAAATAAAAAAAACACAACATTGACAAGTGCAATGCTGTCTTGGCCTCGAGAAAGCCAGCTATACATGCTACTGTTAGCATTTTCTCAACAAATCTCACAACATCTCCTCATTTAGACAATTGTTCCATTATAGCTGCCGTAGGCAATCGGCTTTAAAGAAATAGTTTGGCGAAAATGAAAAAAATCCAATTTACAGAATTCGCTGAACTATCTCTTTAATATTGGGACGATTAAAGAGTTTAGGCTGAGTAGAGATTGAAGGGGTACTGGTCCAGGAGGAATTCTCCAACACCAATTAAGTAAACCACTTGGGCAATGCCGAAGAGTGGGGCGATGACCAGGGCCCTGCAGCCAGCGCCCTTCATCAGAGCAGATGGACCTTCCTTATGAATGATCTTCCTGCAGAGGGACAAAAAACACAGGCATATGTTAGTGTGATAATTAATATTATTATTATTATTATTATTATTATTATTATTATTATTATTATTATTAATAATAGTAATAGTAATAATAATATTATTATTTTATTATTATTGTTGTTGTTGTTCTTGGTGAATTTTGATAACACATCTCCTCTCAAACATTTCTGCACATCTGCCTTAGATCCTGCCCAATTGCGCTTTTATACAGCTTAACAATCGGATGCTCTGGGACCAGGTACAGATCGTTTAAAGATTTGATTTTTGTGGCTGAGTCACCTAAGCAATACAGAGAAAGAGAGCAGAGGGGAGAGACACCTTAATAATCTATAAGGATAATATATCAGAGCGAACATTGCTGGCTTGGCAGGCACAAAGAGGCCCCAAAGCAAAATTAGTCCTGCAAAAGCTACAAAGACAACAACATTAACAGACACTAAAGCTTAGGTCAGCTATGAAAGACGTGTTACTTTTTGTTTACAAAAAAATGACCACCACTGCTAGTTAGTTAAGAACAAAATGAAACCTTTGTTCATTTCACAGGAGTGAGGCTGATGTGAAAAGATTATGGGGTCAGATTGAGTGAACTGAGGACAGCGAAATGTTGAATGATTGAAACACATTCATCTAGGCACAATTGTTCCCATTTCTTTCACTTTATCGACTCAATATGCCAAAAATATGACGGTTTGACAGACAATAAATATTGTTTTTGCACCAACAAAGTGATTCAAAGCAACATATAAAGAAATAAGGGGTGGCTCAAGACTTTTGCACAGTACTGTACAATAGAACTGTTAATGTAAGAATGTTCACAATACCTGACGCAGTCAACCACGCCGCTGTACATTTCCTCGTTTGCACTTTTATTGAGCAACTGGAGCCTTGTTTTTATCACTGAAAGGACGTAGATCAGCTGTAATTAGTTTATATACAGACCTACACTGACATACATACTTATACCACACACACACACACTCACCATCACAGGGGCTGACTGCTACGGCTGCTGTGCATCCAGCCGCGCAGCCTGAAGCGAAGGACCAGTAAAATGGGGCATTTTCGGTTTCTGAAGGTTTCCCCAGCTGGTTCAGGTGAGCGAAGAGAGGGAAATAAATGACAGAAAATGGGATATCCCTGTAAAAAACACACACACAATGTCAACAACAACCAAAACACTCTGAACAATAATCAAAGGATAAAAATTTAACCATAAACAGATAAAAAAGGAGGATCTGCTTTTTTCACATAAAAGCTGTACTGCTTTGGGCAGGGCTAAATTGCTGTAGGCTGAATGAGTCAGCTAATAAGCTGTGGGACGGGCTAAATTGCTATAGACTGACTGAATGAAATAGATTGTTGTGGGAAGGGTGAAATTACTGTAGACAGAATGGGTGGGGCTAAACTGCTGGAGTCTGAATAGATGGGTTAGTTTTTTGGGAGGGAATAAATTGGGAGGGAGTTGAATAGGAAGGACTAAACTACTGTGGCTGAATGAGTGGGATAGACTGATATGGGAGGGAACAAAATGCTGTAGATCAAAAGCATGGGGCTACATTGCCCTAGGCTGAATGAGTGAGCTAAAAAGTTGTGGGAGGTGTATTGAGGAGTATTGTATTGTATTGCAGTGGGTGGAGCTAAATTGCTGTAGTCGGGACAGAGGGGCTAAACAGCTATATGCTATGTTGAATGGGTGGGACTAAACTGCTGTAGGCAGAACGGGCAGGCCCTATAGCTGTGAGAGGGGCCATATTGCTGTAGGTCGAATGAGTGGGCTAGATTACTGTGGCAAGAGCTAAATTCCTGCAGGTTGAATGGGTGGAGGTAAAGTGCTGTATTCTGAATTGGTAGGCTATACTGATGTGTGATAGAGCCAAACTGCTGTGGTGTATGGGTGGGACTAAATTGTTGTATATTTAATAGAAACGGCTACAATTTTGTAGGATGAACAGGTGAGTGAGTGTGCTATAGGAGGGGCTAAACTGCTGGAGACTGTATGTGTGGGGCTAAACTGCTGGATAGGTCAGTGAGCCTATAGTGTGTGCGCTAGAATGTTGTGGAAGTGTAGATTAAACAGGCAGGGCTACATTACTGTAGGACAAATGGGTAGTTTAGATTGCTGTGGTAGGGGCCAGATCACTGAGGTTAAAAGGGTGGATTTTTTTTTTTTACCATATAAGGAGAATGTACGCTGTGGAGTGAATGGCAAACGATTGACAATCCAAATTGATAATCCCACCTCAGCAGAGTGGCCCCGAGCCCCCTGTAGAGGCCCTGGACGCCCCGAGTCTTCAGCAGCTCCTGAGTGATCTGCATGGCTGAAACTGGACGGATGTAGCTGCAGCTAAGCATGGTGTTGCCACCACCTGTGGTTGAGGTCACCACTGCCAAGTTCCTCTGGGCCACTGTGGAAAATGTAGAGAAAAACGAAGACATTATTTGCTCTGAACATTTTTATAACTTCTTTGATTGAAAATGTATGTCTGGCACGAGACTCAGTACTCTCACGCCCTTCTTACTGACGTACTCCTTTGTTTTTAATTCATAATGTTATCATTGTTGATTAGAATGTTGGCCGTTCCATCATTCTTCAAAAGGAAAGTGGTAAGGTGGTGCAACCCTTTGGCACAATGTGCTGAAGGATCAATAACAATCACCAACTGACTGTTCAATATACCCCCATGGGAACAAGTTCATCAATGTCCTTCAATTTACCTGTCAGTGTACCATGCTGTGGCTGGTCTGAGTACAGTAATGTGTATTTAGTAAGAAGTGTAGTAATTTGTAGTAATCTCACCCAGTCTCCCTGCATCCTGAAGCTGGATCTTCAGCATCTCCATAGGCGTGGTGACGATCACTTGACACACTCCTGCTCCACAGCCAGCCAGCATCTCCTTAAACACGCTCAGTTTAGACCTGTGAGGAGAAACTCCTTCAAAACTTGCTCCACAAGACCTTTATTATTTATTAGTGTGATTGCTATTGTTCTTCAGTTTTATTTTGATTATCATTATTATTATTTTGATTGCTAGAATTTGGTGCCTCTTGTCCAGTTTTTTAAATATCAATGGCAATTGTGGCTGGATAGCGATAAAACGTAGAGCAAACAATCAGTCTTACAGATATTTCTAAATAGTTATAAAAAATATGTTTTTCACTGTGTATTGTGGCAAGATTGGTTTTTGACCATAAAACCAAAGTTTGTGTGTCTCCACACACTGGTTTTATAGCAGCTATGAAATCAGACTTTCAGTCATTTTCTCACAGAAATGCAATCCAGCTATAATTATTAATGAACTCACTCTCCCCTGCTGAGCCGGTGGCGAAAGAAGTCATTTGCTGCCAGTTTGATGGCCTTCTCAGGTGTCACCAGGGTCAGGTTCACTGCTGCACCTTCAGAGAAAGATGTTTATGTTTAAATCTCCACAAGAAAAGAATATTCAAATTACCTGCTTAAAAAGGGAGACAACAGAATAAAATCTGTGTTAAAAAAGTGTGTGAGTATGTGTATGTGTATGTGCATATATGCACGTGTGTGTGACTGTGTTTGTCTTCTTACCTCTGTACATTCCAAAATAGCCCTCAGAGCGGACGGTTTTAATCAGACAATCCATCCTGAAAAAAACAGCATTCAGAATATTACATTATGCATGAGGCATTATCTAACAGACACACACACACACATGCGCATACATATTGACATACACTTTATAGTATAGTAAGTGTAATTGTGTAAATGTAAAAGTGTCATTTATAGTAAGTGTTAGTACAGTAACAGTTAAATGTACTGTAGAAAAAATATGTAAATTATGTAAATTAATATTAAACTAATTCTCCAGCATTGCTGTCAGCAACCCTCAAACACACACTCTCTCACACACACACACACACACACACACACACACACATACAGACATATAGTGGTGGTATGTTAGCATAAGCAGAAGTGTTTCATCAGCCACTCTGAACAGTGTGATTGTGGGAAAACAGGTTCTGCAGATTTTCTGCAGCTGCCAAACCGTCAGCCTGCGGCTCTTCACACACACCCCTCAGATACTGACCACTGAGAAGAGTGTGTGAGATGTTTATTATATTCACTTCTCAGAGAATCTGAGAGAAATGGGTTTGTGTGAGAGTGTGTATGAGTGTTTGTGTGTATGTGTATTCCATTGTTACACTTAATTATACATATTATAAAAATGACATCTATTATAAAAATGTATGGCAGTTAAGTCATTAAATAATGAAAGCCAGTGTGAGCCTGGGCAGTGTTAGCGTGTAGCTGAGTGTTATCCTACATGCTCCTGTAGACTCTTTGGCTGCTGCGTTGGTTCTGCAGGCGGGTTTTTGCGAGGTCGATGGGAAACACACAGGTCACTCCCACCATCCCGGCCACGCCACCATTAATCAGCTTAGCGGGAAGACTGAAGAAGAAAAGAGGAAAAATGATTTTATATCAAATGTCTACCTGATTTCACACTTAGACTCTCCAGTGCCAACTTTTCAACTACAGATACTTCACAGTACATTTAAAACTTCTTTCCAGTCATTTCACAACTACATTACATCTTACTACTCTACTCTACAGAAACTTAACAAGAGGAACTTTACAGTAAGATAACAACTTCGCAGCCAATTCGCAATTTCTTCACAACTATTCAGCTGCTTTATAACAAGTTTAGAGCAACTTCACAACCATATAAACATGTTTTATTAAATGTATTCACCTGGGGTGTTTGTACCATACGTTTCCTTATGTTTACATAAAGAGCAGCCAATGGCTTCAGATGTCCATTTTTTGCATTTTTCCTTTCCTTTTTATTCCAAAGTGTGAAGATTTTGTGATTTCTTATAGAAGTGGATTATTAAGGTTATGAGAATTGAGAAATAAATAAATATTTTCCGCACATGAGCATCTGCCTCACTTTTCTGATATGAATTTACTGTAAATAGTAATTATAGGTATAGGTAGTAGCCTAGGGGGTGAAACACCACAAAGTCGCAGGTTCAAACACCAACTTTCTACCCTTGTGTCCTTGAGCAAAACACTTGCTGCCCCTGCAACCCTCAGACTGTCCCTGTTACTAATGATTGTAAGTGGCTCTGGATAAGGATGTCTGCCAAATACCATAAATGCAAATTATATATTAATCTAAAGAAGTTAAAAGGCTATTCAAAGAAGCTTTCATATGACAAATATGATATGTAATACAACAAATAGGAGAGCTAAATCAAAAACAGTAAAAGGCTGGAGTAATTAAATCAAACTGGTTAACAACAGGTAATTATTAAAACCAGTAGAACTAATCAAAACTACGTAACAGGTTTAAAAAAATAAACCAGGCTAAAAATGATAGAAAAGTACTGAAAACAGCAGGACTGGATTACGAACTTTAAACCTGAGCTAAACATTGAATTGGAAGAACAGTTGAACTGGACTAATAAACAGTAGAACTACAATAAAAGCACTATCACAGGGCTAGCTAACAGTAAGGAAAACTAGTCTAAAACAACAGTTCTGGAATAAACACAGGAATAAATAATCTTATTGGGCAAAAACAGCAGGACAGGTCTGAAAACAAAGGTAAAGATCAGCTGCAAATGGGGCAAATGGACTACAAAACGGTAAAAACTAAAAACTGTTAGTTAAAAAAACAGAGTGGATTAAACAGGAGTGAAATTAGAAGTAATTCTCGTACCTGATGGGTTGCTGAGCCATAATGCTGCTTGGTGGTGTGTGTTTGCCGGTGGGAGTGTATGTGCGCAAGGCAGAAGCCAAAGCAGTAGCAGCATGTGTGAAAGCGGAGCACCTTAATATAGCCACACACAGACACACACACACACACACACACACACACACACATACAAGTATACACACACACCCTGCAGCTGAGGCACGGCCATAGAACTGCACTCCACTCCCAAAAAATCCTCTCTCTTTCTCTCTCTGTGCTCCTTGTTCGCTCGCAGGCATACACACACACACTCACTCACACACTCACACACACACACACACACACACACGCACAAACACACACTCGCACACACACACGCACACACACACATACAGTGAGGGAAAGAAGTATTTAATTGAAAACATGAAGGGGGACACATTAAGCTTTGGGGGGGTGTTTCTGCTAAGGGGACAGGACACCTTCACCGCATAGAAGGGCCAATGGACGGGACCATGTACCGTCAAAAAATGGGTGAGTACATCCTTCCCTCAGCCAGGGCATTGAAAATGGGTCGTGGATGGGTATTCCAGCATGACAATGACCCAAAACACACAGCCAAGGCAACAGAGGAGTTGCTCAAGAGTGGTCTAGCCAGTCTCCAGACCTTAATCCCACAGAGAAGCTGTGCAGAGACATCAGCCTCGAAGTCTTGGAGAGGATCTGCAGAGAGGAGTGGGACAAAATCCCTACTGACATGTGTGCAAACCTGGTGGCCAACTACAAGAAAAGTCCATGTCTGTGACTGCCACTAAGGGTTTTACCACCAATTACTAAGCCAACTCAAATAGTACTCAAATAGTCTGTAACCTGTAAAGCAGCTTAAATCCAAATAAACATGACAGACTGGTACACACACACACACACTCTGAACCTGAACCCCCCCCCCACACAGGACCTTGCAGATTTGTGTCCTGACAAATAAACAAAGAGAAGAATACAAATTTTCTTTGTGTCCATTTAACTGAAATACTGCACATTCGGTGCACCTATACAACACCTGTCGAATAATACCTAACCAACACAAGTCAAGCAAAACCTGAACACCACTAGTAATAGAAAAGTCAAAAGTTAAGAAGAGTAAGGAAGGTTTTTATGTGACATAAGCAAGCAGAATGAGAGACATAGTTAGTCGCCAATATGCTCCTTGAAGACGTGGGTCTTCAGGCGACGCTTGAAGACAGCGAGGGACAATGCAGATCTGATCGGAAGAGGGAGTTTGTTCCACCACTGGGGTACCAAGACTGAGAAGAGTCTTGACGCATGTCTTCCTCTTCTTTTGAGCAGCGGAGGCTCAAGACAAGCCCTGCTTGAGACTTGAAGTCTCTGAGTGGTGAAAATGAGTTAATGAACACATGGTTCAGTTTGGCAGGAAAGTAAAATCAGTTTAGACAAAGTCAGATGTTTGTCTATTTGTTTGCTGATTTGTTTTCAAATCAAAGTGTTTACTTACTATAATTATGCTAACACTATTACAAAGCGCATTCCAAAAAAGTTGGGACACTAAACAAATTGTGAATAAAACTGAATGCAATGATGTGGAGATGGCAAATGTCAATATTTTATTTGTAATAGAACGTAGATGACAGATCAAAAG
>JBBPDE010038196.1:8498-23205 GCA_037974605.1 Nannopetersius ansorgii
ATGCACTAGTGAACACAGGGCAGAGGGGATGCACTAGTGAACACGGGGCAGAGGGGATGCACTAGTGAACACCGGGCAGAGGGGATACACTAGTGGACACGGGGCAGAGGGGATGCACTAGTGAACACGGGGCAGAGGGGGTGTGGTGGTGAAGGGAACACGGGGCAGAGGGGGTGTGGTGGTGAAGGGAGCACAGAAGCAGAGAGAGTGCAAAGGCAGGGAGTCAGAGGGAAAGTGGCATGACTGAGAACATGTGCTTTTTTTATCTGGACCTGATGGTCCATGTACAGAGATCAGCCATTGTGTAACATACATAATTGTGTATACCACTCTGTGTGTGTGTGTGTACATGTGTGTGTGCGTGTGCAGGACTACAGTTCTTCAGAGTATGAAACTTGGAGTTGATGTTAATCGGCACAAAGAAATCATTGTTAAAGCAATTTCTGCTGTTCTGCTGTTACTGCTTAAACACTTCAAACTCAACCACATCTACCAGGTAAAACACACACACACCCTCACTCACACACACACACTGTGGTGTACCCACACTGAAATACATATTCACACATATACATGTGACTAACACACACACACATTCACTCACTCTTGCTCATACACACTTATTCACTCATCATCTCTCTCCCAATCTCTGCCTCACTCTCTCTCTATGTTTCGAGATCTTTATGTCTTACTCTCTCTCCCTCCTCCCCCGTAGTTTGAGTATATGGCTCAGCACCTGGTGTTTGCGAACTGTATTCCGCTCATCCTCAAGTTTTTCAACCAGAACATCATGTCTTACATCACTGCTAAGAACAGGTAAAAAAAAAAAAACACACGCACACACTCTCACCCATTCATACTAACTGAAGTCTGAAATAATGTGTCTGTCTGTGTGTGAATCAGTATTTCAGTGCTGGATTTCCCATACTGTGTTCTACATGACCTGCCGGAGCTCACAGCTGAGAGTCTGGTGAGAACATGCACACATACATAAATACATACACACACATGCTTCTACAGGCACAGATTAATCATCTTGTTTGATTAATGTGTTTGCTTATGGGTGCGCACATATGCACCTGTGTGTTACAGGAGGCCGGTGATAACACTCAGTTCTGCTGGAGGAACCTGTTCTCCTGCATAAACCTGCTGAGGATCCTAAACAAACTCACCAAGTGGAAACACTCAAGGACCATGGTACACACACACTTCAACATACACATTCACATTACGAACACAGCCACTCACATACACAATCACATGCGCGCACACACATACATTCATACACGCATACATGCACACACATGCACACACATGCACAGGCACATTTGCAGACACATACACAAAGACACTCCCACACAGTCTAACACACTCAAACACAAGATGAAGAACTGGAGTGTTTGTTTGTTTGTGTGTTTAGATGCTGGTGGTGTTTAAATCTGCTCCCATTCTGAAGAGGGCACTAAAGGTGAAGCAGGCGATGATGCAGCTGTATGTTCTGAAGCTCCTGAAAGTCCAGACAAAGTATCTCGGCCGTCAGTGGAGGAAAAGTAACATGAAGACCATGTCAGCCATCTATCAAAAAGTCCGACATCGCCTTAATGATGACTGGGCATATGGCAACGGTGAGACAGAACTGAGAGAGAGAAATACAGAGAACACAGAGAGATATAGAGAAAACATAGTGTGTATATTTATGTTTGACAGTTGTGTATAAATGAGTGTGTGTGTTTCTCAGTTAAGTATGAAACATAGATCTAAAGGCTGAGTTTTCTAATGAAGCACATTTTCAGATTCTGCAGCAGCTATAAGTGTGTGGTGTTTGTGTGTGTTTCAGCAGATCTGGATGCTCGGCCATGGGACTTCCAGGCGGAGGAGTGTTCTCTCAGGGCGAGTATCGAGCGCTTTAATAGCCGGCGGTATGAACGGGCGGGGGGGAACCCCGACTTCGTCCCAGTGGACAACTGCCTGCAGAGCGTCCTCGGCCAGCAGGTGGACCTACCACATGACTTCCACACCAACTACGACCTCTGGCTGGAACGAGAAGTGTTCTCCAAACCCATCTGCTGGGAGGAGCTGCTGCAGTGAATATACATTCACATACACACATATACACATACACAGATGCTCACTGGTTGGTCCACATCAGGACTTTAAAGCGAAAGACTCTGGGCAGTGGACAGTTTTGACCAAATTATCTATTTAGTACTCTTTTTTTGAGGACCAGTGTCAGTGTCTCTCTCCCTCTCCCTCTCTCTCTCTCGCTCTCTCTATCTCTCTATTAAGCAGGACTTTGTGCGTGTGCGTGTGTGCGTGTGTGTGTGTGTGTGGTCGAGTAAGGGTTGTGTTGCTGGTTTTACACTACAGGCCTGCAGTCTCTAATGAGGGATGTGTGCGTGCGAGTAGGCGTGTGTATGTGTTTGTGCGTGTGAAGGGGAGCGACCTCCAAGGATATAGTAACCCATTAAAGGATAAGGGATGTGGGGGGCTCTTTGTGGGTTATTCTGAAGAGGTTTTGTGTTTTGTCTTTTTATTGTTTCACCTGCTCTCTTTAATACTAAATATTCAAAAATAAACTCACTGGAAAATAAAATTTTATTTTATTTTATTTTATAATCCATTCAGTATGTAAACACTCCCAGTAATAAAGAAGCATCGATATAAAGAACACTGGATTGAGACACAAAAGACTGAGGACAGTGTGATGTGTGTTTATAAAAGTGGAGGAAAGTGAAGATTTCCATAATATGAGTTTTTGATTGCGTGACACAACCAGACTAAAACCAGACTTAAGCCAGTTGAAAAAAAAAAGACACAAACACAGATCCATTAATAAAACTTAGATTCAGAAATAAAACTCGGTGCTCACTCTATCCACTCCACTTTACTGTAAAAATATGCACATTAAATGCACCTGCAAGTCAAACAGTGATGTCACAGTAATAACAGCAGGTGTGTCTTTCTAGTTGTAGTCCATTATGGGACCTCTTGTATGTCCTTGTCTGTGCTGACAGAGCCCCTCCTCCTGCTCAGTGCAGTTACTCCATATTTTTTTGGGATGTGATGTGTCAGGAAGGTCATAAAGTCAGGAACCACGCTCCTTTATGTCCTTTAATGAAAAACCATTCACTTCAGCTCATAAAGGCTGTTTATATGTTGCGGGTGTGTAGGGCTGACTGTGTGTTTAGACCATGACAGGAGTGTCCAAGTTGATGGAGCTCCGCTTGTTCCTGGTGTCCTGTTCATGTGTCCACCCTTCCTCCTGCTCCTCTTCCTCACTCTCAATGCCACAGCTCTGGTCTTCAGGCTCCTGGAAGGACACGCGCAGTGCCCCCTGCTGGCTGATTGTAATGCTCTGACTGGACGAGTGAACACTGTCGGTGTCGGTAGACTTTGCTAGATGGTTGCCACAGTGGCAGGGCGTGAGGTAGAGGTAGAACAGCACGAGGATGACAGCAAGGATGCAGCAGGCCAGAGTGGTATAGGCTGTGTTCAGTCCATCTCTAAAACCTTGTGTGGAATTATGGACCTTCACTGTCACCACCACGGTCTCATTTACACCATCACCCTCCACCGCACACCTGTACTCGCCAGCATCCTCTACCCGCAAGGGCCCCACCTGCAGCCGCCCGTCTGCCAGCGTCTGTGCAGTGCTGTGTTTGGCCAGTGGGGGCAATGTCCAGCTCTTCACTGCTTCCCTGAAGCGAGAATCACAGTCCAGGATAAGAATCTGGTTCAGGAAAGCCTCCTGATCCCTCACTCGAACGGCGCTGCAGTTCAGCTTTAGGTGGAGCTGCAGGATGTTGGTTTTGGCTTCACTCATTGGCGTCCCTGGCTGCACACAAACATGACTTTCAGAAAATTCAGACACTGGGCGAAGCTCCCGCTGCTGCCAGCCAATCAGGATGCTGTACAGATGACAACTGCAGGCCAGGGGGTTGCCATGGAAATAGATGCTTTCCTTCAGCCAGGTGGGCAGTGCTTGTAGCTCGGCTAGAGGCAGAGTTCTGATCTGATTGGACGAGATATCCAGTAGGCGGAGTTTGTCCAGGCGGTTCCTGTCCCTGAGCAGGTCCAGGGGGAAATGGTTGACCCGATTGTGGCTCAGATAAAGTCTCTGCAGACCGAGCAGCCCGGTGAACGCCATCCGATCAATCCGACTGATCCGGTTGTCGTAGAGCATCAGAACCTCCAGGTGTGGCAATGGCTCAAAGACAAACTCGTCCAGGTGTGTCAGGGCATTTGAGGAAAGGTCCAGGTACCTCAGCCGCTTCACCTGCAGGAATGCCTCTGAGGACACGAAGTGAAGAGCGTTGTGGCTCAGCAAGAGAGAGCGAAGGCCACTGAGCCGCACGGCGGTCCAGTCCGAGCGCAGCCGACTGATATGGTTGAAGCTGAGGTCTAACAAGGTGGCATAGCTAGGCAACCCTCTAGGGGGGCTGGACAGGTTCCTTTGGGGGCAGTTGATGATGTCGCTAGCGCAAATGCAGATGCCCGGGCAGATGGACGCCACTGGACCAAAGGAGAGCAGGAACAGGATCACACTTCTTACACACACACACATGCACACTCTACTGCGTCCAGCAGGGGGCAGCGGGCGAAATGTCTGATCCATTTCTTCAACACTGCAACAGAAAACAGAACAGCCAGTGAGTTTTCTATATAGCATTTATATTATTAATAGGTTTTTTCTATGGTTCCTCTCACTTTGCAATTTCCATCACTGAAAGTCCAACCCTAGTGCCCCCTACATTTCCTGTAATGCATTACAGTCTGTCAGAAAGACTGTCTGGATCTTGTAAAGAACTCTGGGGAGCACTGTGGAGCATTGTAAAGTATTTTGAGCACTACAGAGCAGTATAGGGTGTTATAGAGTAATATGGTATTAATATAGAGATCTGTAGGGCATTAAAGACCAAGCCACCAAGCTTCAGACTGGTATCAGTCCGGGAGTCATTTGATATCAGGCCGCACCGAAAGACAGAATAAAAAATATTTTATTGAGTCTGAAAGATCTTTTACTTGGAAAAAATCCACTTGTCTCGAACTGGGGCTGGTCCAGGCTGGTGGTTAGCATGTCCTGGTCAGTGATTTCACAGTACCCTTCATTTCTCCCACTTTTGTTTCTCTCATTCATTCATGTTGTTCCCCATTTTCATCACTTCAGCATTGGGTTTTCCAGAATGTACCTCTCTAGAATGTTCTTTAATTGCCGTTTATCCATGCGGGTCGAATTTGGGAAGGTAGGTGTAAGAAGAACATTTGCAGAAAGTGAGAACTGAACCCTGCAAGATTTCATCCTATTATTTTATTTTATTTTATTGATGTATTCATTATTATTTTATAACAACAGCAACAACAATACTAGTATTTTAATCTATTTTCTGACCCATCAGTTTGGGGCAGTTTAGTTTACGTTTCTCCACTGTTGAAGGCGAAACAACGATCTCAATTCACAGGAACTTTCACGCTTACTGTGTTTGGTTCTACATGTTTATCAGCTGGAGAACAACAAAAACACTGGCACACACACACAAACACCATGATTCTGTTAAAATTCTTACCATTTGCTGTTAGTTGACCGAGAAAAGTTGGACTCCGTTCCGTGTTGCAGCTTCAGCTGCAGGTGTGTGTCTGTGGTCTTTAATTTATTCAGCTAGTGAGTGTAAACACACTGAGAACGACACCTTTCAGGTAATGTTACACTCAGCTCTCAGTTACACTCAGCACTGATGGGCCTGTGTGTGTGTGTGTGTGTGTGTGTGTGTGTGTGTGTGTGTGTGTGTGTGTGTGTGTGTAACTCAGAATAACTATGTGTGTGTGTGTGTGAGAGAGAGAGAGAGTGAATAATATATGAGATATTCTGTATCTTAATTAATCCTGGTACTGTTTCCGTTCCTGGAAGTGTGTTCTGTGTTCTTGGTAGATGTTCCTCAGTGCTCTTATACATGTTTTATAAAAAATCACTTGAACATGTTTAGGACATTTTACTGTACAACACACATACATCTACAAACGCACACACAATCACAGACTGACACAGACACACACACACACACCTGTGTTTGGGGGGGGGGGGTTGTGCCATCACAGGATCTTTATCTGTTTCTGATTAAAAATACAAACATTCCATCAAAGGATAAATAGCCAGGAGGCAGGAAACACGTATCAGTTTGTGTGTGTGTGTGTGTGTGTGTGTGTGTGTGTGTGTGTGGCCATTTGCTATTTCTGAGTGGAATGTGGGTGCTATTTTTGCAGTTACCATGGGAACTATTGTATTTGCTGCTGAAAAGCAAGACTGTGCTATTTCTGTATCACACACACACACACACACACACACACACACATGCACATACACACATCACAGATTTATGTAATGAACACTGAGTGGCCAGGTTATCAGAAGGAGAGGGGTTTTGGTATTGTGGAATGTGAGTGTGAGCGGGTGAACCTAATCAACTGAACACCCACTGTATGTGTGTGTGGTCTATGTGAGGTGAATGCCTGTAAAAGTGTTTCAGGTCTGAACTGAACTAAAAGAGCAGAAACAGGTGTTTGTGTTCGAGGTTAAGGTCAGAGGTCAGGGTTTGCTGTATTTACTTCCACTTTTACACAAGCCATTTAAACATCCCCACAAATACAGTAATACAGAACTAGTGAAAGCCATCGTGTCCAATAGGAGCAAGGTAATATCACCGTGGCAACAGTGCTGCTGAGTCTGGCTGGCTGCAGGACTGTGTGGTGTGTGTGTGTGTTTGTGCGCCTGTGTGTGTGCGTGTGTGTGGCAGTTTGTCTATATATATATACACACTTTACCACTGTTGCTCGCTACCACGTTACATCTAAATCATGATCGCGGCGATGTGGTAACGGTGCAGCCATGTCAGGGTCTGCATGAGGATTTTGAGGCAGGACCCTTTTATAATAACCCCCACCATCCAAACTGCCCCCAGTAGTTCCACCACCCAAACTAACCCAGAACACCCACCAGGCTCTAAGACCCAGAGGGGATGACAGGTAAAGGGTCGCTCTCTGTCTCTCCTCAGCGCGTGTGTGAAAGACAGAGGAGGACATAGTGTTCGGCAGTAGCAGATTTTTTCTGTCCTCCATCTTAAACACACCGGCTTCATCATCAGAGAGAGAGAGAGAGAGAGAGAGAGAGAGAGAAGGAAGGAGGGAGAGAGAGAGAGAGACAGGGGGAGTTAGACAGAGAGGGAGAGAGAGAGAGAGATGGGGCGGGGGAGGGGTCTCGGTGTTGCTTCGATGCTGTCTCTGCTGATGAAGACGATGAAGATGTGTGCAGACATGAACTAACAGGGACTATAATACAACAGGTACGTGTGTGTGTGTGTGTGTGTGTGTGTGTGTGTGTGTGTGTGTGTGTGTGTGCTTGTGTGTGTTTTGGAGACCTCCCGCTCACTCATGTATGTATCATAAATGTCGAAACAACCGGAGGAGGGTCTTCTGTGTGTGAGCGTGTTTTTCTGTTCTGCTAATTCTATTAATAGAATTAACCCAAATCTGCCACCCTGAACCTTAATCCCAACAGCCTAAACCCGTAAACCCCAATTCCAAAATTCTCAAACTCAAAAGTCTTGACAGACCATAATCCCTAAACCTTCCCTGAATTCCTAAATCCTAATCCCTAAACCCGTATTCATTAACCTGTTCATTCTTATCATTAATTCTAAACTTTAATTCTGTATCATCCGAAGTCTAATTCAGGAGTTTCAGTGATCTCAAAAACTGTAGTTAGTTTTTTGTAGACCCACAAAGTTCTGCCTGGACTGACTGTACACCCACAAAATATTGTCTGTACCAACTGCAGAGCCATGAAATCCTGTCTGAACCGACTTATGGACCCTCAAAATTCTGTCTTGAGCCGATTGTGGGTCAGATCAGCTGTTTTTCTGTCATGTCTAGATACCTGATGGATATAGATTTTCTCATTTTCTTGAGATTTGGTTTTGATGGTTTTGATGTTTCCTCTCCTCAGGACATGATGGCATTACCAGGACAGTGGTCATGGAGATGAAGACTGACTTACTCTAACAGTTTGGAGTGTTTTTGTTTTGGGTGAACAGTGACTGAGGTCAGGAGTTCAGATTCTCTGTCGCTGGATTATGAACGATGGGTTTATGAATGACATCATCTCAACCATCCTGGCTCCTCCCATTGCTTTATGGATTCACAGAGGAACTCCTCACAGATGTCCTCATGGCTGGCCAACGAATCTCTCTCAGAGGGTCCTGAAGGGGGCGCTGTATCCCAGTCTCTGGCACTTCTGGTCATGCTGGTGATGGACCTGCTGGCTGTGGTTGGAAATGTGGCGGTCATGCTGGTGATCGTCAGAACTCCTCAGCTCCGGAAGTTTGTTTTCGTATTCCACCTGTGTCTGGTGGACCTGCTTGCAGCGCTGGTGCTGATGCCCTTGGGCATGATGGGAATAATGTCTGGATCTGGCAGGACGTTCTTGGGCTCGGAGACGCTGTGCCGGAGTTACCTGTTCCTCAGTGTGTGTTTGGTCAGCGCTGCCATTCTGTCCATATGTGCCATCAACGTGGAAAGGTACTATTATGTTCTCCACCCGCTGCGTTACGAGGTCCGTATGACTCTGGGGCTGGTGGGTGGAGTCCTGGGTGGCATCTGGACAAAAGCACTTGTGATGTCTGTGCTGCCTCTTCTGGCCTGGCTGCTGCAGGGGGGGCGGGGCCATGTGCTGGAAGCAGGAGGTAATGGGGTTGACGGGGGTGGCGTTAATGTCCCTGCCCCGCCCACACACCCACATACACACAGACGATGTTCTCTTCACTGGAGTGGGGGTGGAGCCAACCGGGTGGCATTTATGGTTGTGTTTGCCCTGGTGTACTTCCTGTGCCCCCTGCTGCTGATTTTGGTTGTTTACTGCAGCATGTTTAAGGTGGCACGAGTGGCAGCCATGCAGCATGGCCCAATGCCAACCTGGACAGAAACCCTGAGGCGCAGGCGCTCCGAATCCCTTAGCAGCCGCTCCACCATGGTCACCAGCTCAGGATCCGGGTCCAGGTCAGGTTCCACAGCTGGAATGGGCACCGGTGCCCGCGGGACCCCTCAGCGCCTGTTCGGAGGGGGCAAAGCAGCTGTAATTTTGGCAGCAATGGGTGGTCAGTTCCTGTTCTGCTGGCTCCCGTATTTCTCCTTCCACCTGTATTCAGCTCTCGCGTCTCTGCCACCAGCCTCTCTGGCACCCCTGGAGGACGTGGTCACCTGGATCGGTTACTTGTGCTTCACCTCCAACCCATTTTTCTACGGATGCCTGAACAGGCAGATCCGGCAGGAGCTCAGCAAACGCCTCCCGTTCCTGTTCCGCCCGAACGGAGACGAGCAGGAGCACCTGCCCAGCCGTGATGGTTCTATCCAGGAGAACTTCATGCAGTTCCTGCAGGGCACTGGCTGCAACACGGAGAACCCAGAATCCCATGACGCATCCAGCCCTAGACCTTCCCCCCTGCCGCCACCCAGGGCCCAACCCATCCCCATTGACTTTCGCATCCCGGGACAGATCGCAGAAGAGACGTCTGACTTTCTGGAACAGCATCAAATTAAGAACAATCTCATAATCCCAGACAGTTAAAGCTGAACATCCACTCAAATGACAGAAAACACAATACTTTACAGGGTATTTTACAGTACAGAGCACAGTACTGGAGCTATGAGGCTAATGTTGCTAATAAGTAATGGAAGCCTAGAACCCACCAGTTAGCTTGTTGCTGACTGCATGCCTGAGTCACATGGTACATATTTTTAAGAACCATTCTAACATTGTTTTTAGAGAGATGTGCTTTGTTGAGTGTTGGTCTTTGACCAATCAAACCCATAAGGTGGGAAGGACTTATAAAAGAGAAGGGATTTAATGGGAGCAGTTGTTGAGTTTGTCTGATCTGTATTATTATTATTATTATTATTATTATTATTATTATTATTATTATTATTATTATTATTGTTATTATTATTATTGTCATACAGAGAAGGCAGTATTAGAATTCAGGAATCCTCTGATTCTGTGTGATTTTATTTCACGGTTCCACACAAGACCCAA
This sequence comes from Nannopetersius ansorgii, assembly GCA_037974605.1. Lineage (NCBI taxonomy): Eukaryota > Metazoa > Chordata > Actinopteri > Characiformes > Alestidae > Nannopetersius > Nannopetersius ansorgii. Next base: position 18,577 of record JBBPDE010038196.1, read on the forward strand.
TCTTGTGGTGCCTGAAGATCAGATTCACTTTTTAGCCTTTACTTTGTACTTTAGCTGATTACTTTAGAAAAATGCTAATGGGTAGATCATGTAGTTTAATTACAAAACGCCTAATCTGGAACATCTGGGGAGGGGGGGTGCTAGGGTAGTGACTGCTGGAGACAGTGAAGTGATCCATCTTCTCTCACTGTTCTGAGGAGGAGGGTGTTGGAGGAGGATGCTCCAAGGTGTGTGTGTGTGTGTGTGATGTCCAGAAGCATTTACTGTAAAGTTTGTAGTTTTGAATGTATTTTGAAAGGCTGATTTCTGACTGATGCTATGTAAAAGTGAACTGTTGTTCTGTATTTTTATTAGTACTTAATTATGAATAAATTATGAATAAATTATGTTATGATGTCGTGCTCAGAGCGGCAGCTAGAGGGCGCCAAAACCCAACACTTCACAACAAAGCGTCAACATAGTTAGAGTTTTACGTGTATGAGAGAGAGAGAAAGTCTGTGTGTTTGTGTGTAAAGACACAATCAGCCGCAGGAGTTATTTTTTAATGATGTAGAAACATCCTTTCTCTCACATATAAACACATGCACACTGATCACAGGTTTAGTTGCAGTGACCTTTGACCTTTTTGCCAGTGTGTGTGCATGTGTGTATGAGGCCGCAGCCCTCCTGAAGTCTGGCCCTGGGATCTTCGTTACCATGGAAACCATCAGCAGCAACATTTCACAGGCGGAGGAGTTTATTCCTGGAGTCTAAATATACCCCCTGTTCTTTCTCTCTCTCTGTCTCTTTTTTTCTCTTGCCTCACCCTATATGTGTGTGTGTGTGTGTGTGTGTGTGTATGCAAGATGCAGTATAGAAATCTAATAGGTTTAAAGGATCAGTTTATTCAGTGTCCAGCTTCAGACTTGTGAATGTGGTTTAGGACACAGCATGACTTACTGTGAGCTGTAAAAATGAACTGATCTTTAGTGTGGCGCCGAAAGCTACAGGAATTTTTTACACAACAGGGTCTGTATTTACAAACCCAGGAGCAGAAGTGCTGATCTAGAGACAGTTTCTATCAGATAAGCTTTGGGTGTGTGTTTACAGTAAAAGAAGACTATTGACTTCTAGCATTAGCCACATTAGCCACATTAGCCCCGTAGCTCGGCGGGTCAATGGTGTGCAGGGTTGGTGGGATGTGGTGGATGCCTGGGGGTTTAGCTGATCTGTTTCTTTACATTGGAAAAGGAACACACTAATATCCATGTAGTTCCTTTAGGTGTGGGTGTGTGTGTGGGTGGGTGGGGGTGTGTGTGCGTGCGTTGGTTGAAATTGTAAATATACTACCACACAAAACTTTTCCTGAAAGAAAGCAAAAAGTTGAATAAAGGGGCTGAAGCAATTTAGCCCCCCCCTTCCTGAAACTCTCCACTTCTGAAATCCTCCTCTCCTTAAACCTTCAATTCCTGAAACCCTCCACTACTGACACGCTTCCTGTGTGAAAGATGGAAGAATTCCAGAGTAAGTCGTCGTTAAATCTAAATCAAAAACTCAGCTTCCACCCTCACTAACCCCCCACCCCTCCACAACCCCCAATCAAGCGGAAGTTCCAGGCTTGGGCTCTTTAAACACATGCAATGGTTTAATTGATGGAACACCATGGTGACCCTGCACACTTTGGAGGCATGAGTGTGTGTGTGTGTGTGTGTATGTGTGTGTGTGTGTGCGAGAGAGAGAGAGAGAGTGTGTGTGAATGTGTAAGTAGCGAACGCAGTTCTGCAACAGATTCATTTGTGAGACTATTTGATCACAGCCCCCACAACCCCCACCCCTTCCGACCCTTCGGCTGCTGGGGCTCTGTGATCTAATCTACAGCTCATTTCCACTCGAATCTCACGAGAACGTTCCGCTCAGGTCTGGGGCGGTCCAGGTCACAGCTGGCCACATTCCTTCAGGTTCTTGATGATGATATCGGTGACGGCACTGAAGCTGCTCTCGATGTCCTTGGTGTCCACAGCACATGTCAGGTGGGTGTAGATGGGCTTCCCACCTTTGTTAGTGTTCAGATCATCAAACTGCTGCTTGATGAAGTTTGTGGTGTCGTCATACGTGTTGGCACCTGAACGGAGAGAATGGAACAGTTTAACCAGAAAAAAGAAAGAGTTCTGCCCTTTCACACATACACTGATACACATACACTCATTAACCATGTGTGAGATGTATTCATTTTTCATATGTCAACACACCACAGCACAGTGTGAACAGCTCAAAATTGTTCTCTGCATTTAAACCCTTCACCAGAGTGAAGCAGTGTGAAGTCAGGAATGCAGCACCTGGAGAGCAGGGCATGGGGACAGTATCTTGCTCAAGGGTACCTCAGTGATGCCATTGGCAGTCCTGGGATTCAAACCTACAACCATCCGATCACAGGATCAACTCCCTAACCACCAGAGTGTATGAGTGTGTGTGAAAGTGTGATGCAGGATGCCTTTTCCATGCTAGTCTAATGGAAGATATTATGTAGTGATGGGTCAGATGTCCTGATGGTAGACGTCCTGTAGTGAGAGGAGAGATGACCTGATGATCCAGCTGCTTCAACAATCTGCTGCAGGCTCTTTACGCTTGCAGGACTGGCACTGCTGTACCAAACAGAGATGCAGCTGGTCAGAATGCTCTCCATGATGCTGCTACAGAACAGTTTGAGGGTGAGGGAGAGGGAGATATGCCTGTTTCAGTGTTCTTGTTAAGTAGTGAAGACGCTGCTGTGCCTTTTTGGTGAGAGAGGAGAAGCTGGTCCAGGTAGGGTTATTTGGGACATGCACTCTCAGACACATGGTGTTTTTTTCTGTCTTGTCAATGGAGCCATTGACGCTGAGTGGCATGTGACTGCAGTGAGTTTATCTGAAGTCAATGGGCATGTCTTTAAAAACTTTTGTCCACACCCAGAGACAGATTGCTCTTATTGCTGACCTTGACAGTACAGTTCTTTTCACACTGACAGACAGATTACCTGGTCGGTGGTAGAAGGGGTGGCCTTCCTCACAGGCTATTTGTTCAGTATGTCAAACAGCGCATAGAACCTGTTCACTTCTTCGGGGAGTGATGCGTCCCTGTCGGAGGTGCTTGGTGCATACTTGTATTGGCCGACAGCATGAATGCCTTTCTGTAATCTGCAAAGGTCTTTGGTTTTGTGGAAGTAGCTCTGGACCTTTTGTGTGATGTGCTTGGCTGTTCTGATGGCACAACTGAGAGCAGCTCTGTTCCCTGACCATCTTGCTCTCTAAGCAGCTGACCTTTGCTGTGAACCAGGGTTTTTCTTTGGTTTATTTCGTGATCCCCTGTGTAGCTGGGGGAACCGATGTGTGCATGCGACAGCTTTGTAGGTGTCATGCATGTCGTTATAGACTTTGAACATACAGTTCTTCCCTCTTCTAGAAAAGTCCTTCTTGTAGCAAACAATGAAAAGTCAATCTGGGTGCACTGTTTGTAGCTTGTTGATATTTTTATATAGCTCACCTAGCACCTGGCTAGAGTTGGAGCTAGGCAGCAAACAAACAGCTACCACTAGCACTGCACTGAATTCTCTTGGCAGGCAGAATGGCTGACATTTTAAAACTCTATCTGCAGTGAACAGTGGTGAGTCACTTTAGCGGAGTTTATACACCAGGCTTTGTTTATGTAAATGGACATATCACCTCTGTGACTATTATCAGACAAAAAGGCCTCCACAGATAATCCATATTACTGTCCAAAGAACGAACATTGGAGAGGAGGATGGATGGCAAAGCTAGTCAGACAGGGTTAGCCTTTAGCCTGGGGCTAACGTCCATATGCTTGCCTTGCTTCTGTTTATGTGCACAGCGCTTGCATTTGAACCAGCTGTGGATTGCGGCCTCAGTTTTTCTTCAAGCCCCGGCTGCATATTGTTCCTGTCTGAAGATGTATATTTAGTGCATGTTTTTTTCTGGTTATGAGCAGAATATGTCACTGGTAGTCGATATGCATGGTATCTTATAAAACAAAACAAGACAAAATGCACAAAAGTAGTTTTTTTTTTTCACGAATTCCTCCACAGTTGACCACTGCTGCTCAGGCCCCAACAGAAATATTGAGCATGTGTGTGTGTGTGTGTGTGTGTGTTTGTGTGTGTGTGTGTGTGTGTGTGTATGTTTACCACTGTAGTTCGGGAAGCAGACGCTGAGTGGAACTTTGCTGATCTTCTCCTTGAACAGATCTTTCTTGTTGAAGAACAGGACGATGGAGGTGCTGGCGAAGAACTTGTGGTTGCAGATGCTGTTGAACAGGTGCAGACTTTCATGCATCCGATTCTGTATGCGAGACGGAGAGAGCGAAACACTGTAATACAAACATGGTGTGTTAACACTAACACTGTAACATGATCATTCTAACAGTAACATTCAAACACTAACACTGTGGCTCTAACAACATTGTAACAATGTAACGGTAACAGTGTAACTCCAACAACACTGGAACTCTACACAGGTATGAGTGGGGTGGTCCTACCCTTCTGCTGTGCTCTTCAGTCTTTGTGCTGTAGTGTTTTGTCAGCTGTGTGTGTGTGTGTGCGTGTGTGTGTGTGTGTGTGTGTGTGTGTGTGTGTGTGTGTGTGTGTGTGTGTGTGTGTGT
>JBBPDE010038234.1:0-10121 GCA_037974605.1 Nannopetersius ansorgii
CACACACACACACACACACACACACACACACACACACACACACACACACACACACACACACACACACACAAATATCCATGAAGTGCCCTATAACAAGAAATATCTGTCCTACTTATAAACAACACAGAGCTTTTTTCAGCTCCTTGCTCTCCCACGGTGGCCAAAAGCAAACCCAATCATGCATTCCTGAATAGGTCGATTGTCAGGAGGCTTGGGCCAGTTTTAGTTGTGTACAAAGGATCCCTGAGGAAGCTGGATTCATTTTACATATGAAGTGAAGTGAAAATGACCATTCTGTCATAAGGGAACGCACCACAGCACACAGTGTGAGCAGCACCAAATTATTCCTCTGCATTTAAACCATTCACCAAGTGAAGCAGCGGGCAGCCAGAAACACAGCGGCCGGGAGCAGAGTGTGGGGACGGTACCTTTCTCAAGGTTACCTCAGAGGTGCTAAGCAGTCAGGGGAATCGAACCCATGCAGGGCGAACGCCCTAAACACTAAGCATGCTACTAGAGGGTGTGCAGGATAGACATGCCAGCCAGGAAAGTACTAAATTCAGTCCCAAACACACTTGAGAGTACAAGTATGTACTTGGAGGTGGGCATTAGGATATGTTATCATAACTGTGATACATTATCATGATATGCTTCAATGACCATATTATAGGTGTCTTCAATGCTTCTAGAACAGCAGCCTATAATTGGTCAAAATATGTTTTCGTAGCATCAAAAATAGATTTAGAACAATTATAGACACCACTCTGCTTTTCACAATTATTTTTTTAATGTTTTTCTGGTATTTTAACATTCGGGTTTGTTAATAATCTAAAAAAAAAACTAAATATAATGGAAGATATTGTGTATTGTAAGAAAATAAGGGTGTAACAATTCACAAAATTCTTTTTTGATATACAAATAAAAGTGCCTGAAATTGCACCCTATTTTAGTGGTAATATGTCAGTGTTTCGATTTTTGTTACATTTAGCATTATTAAAGTATATTAGAGACTTTAGAATACGAATGCTAGGCATCTTTTCAGTCTCTTTAATTCTGCTTCTTTGGTGGGCAAAAATAATGATAATGATATCTCAAGAAATAATTATAATATGTCAAAATATGTAATTTTTCTGACATCAAAAAAAATCTACATAGAGAAGCAAAAACACATGTAAAATACCAACTATACTCTAGTTGTAATACAAAGCACATAGGTGATCAAGTACTGACAGTAACATAATGCATTCAGAAAACCACATCGGCACATATATTGATGCTATCTATCATGATAATGGTCAACACTGTCATACTGACATGCTCTATTTTGCTGTATCAGACTACTGAATCAAGAAACTACTGTATCGTATAAAAACGAACTCCGATTTTTTAAGATGTCACACAACGTCATTACCACTCACACTTACAGGCGCAGTATATAGTGATCAGTTTGTTTAAAAGTGGACACCAGATCTTTTGACCAGACCAGATCTTTTGAAAGAGAGCCTGATGAGCTACAAGAGTGTGACTCCAGCTTATGTCAAGAGCACCATGACCACTAGACTCTAACACTAACAGAGATCAGATCTTAATGATTCACAGCCACACGCTCCACAGTGCTTACAGTAAAACCACAATAAAGTCCTCTTCTGTAAGCCATGAGACAAAACAAACTGATTTGTGGTTTTGAAGCCAGGCCGCAGACGAGGCCTTGAAAAGATCAGTGGCTTTATGCACATAGCTACAACAAACTATCCTAGGGTCAGTTGAAACAGCTTGTGAAATTCTGCTAGAGTTTGGAAAAGCGTCCAGCTCTGTGTGGCTCATCGAGGTTGGAGAAGGTTCATGCCTCCAGGCCCTCTCTTGAATCGGCCGTTTTGTAATGACTTAGCCTGACAGCAATGAACTAAAGTGAAACTGGACGCTCTTCAGACAGCTTTTACCCAGCGTTGTGTCCGAGCTGTGCTCCCCAGCAGGCCGGTCGCACACCCTAACAGCATGTAGATAAATATCCCCTAAGCAGTGGCCTCCAAACAGGCCACATGACGTCAGCCCAGATCTTCCTTCCCTCCTCCTGGACCCAGGGGTGGTTAACTTTCCACTATTGCAGAACAGGCCACTCTGAACTCTAACAGAACTGTCTATGGAAGGCTTTGTTCTGGTATTTTTTTTTGTCAAGCTGCTGATAATAAATGATTAATTCATATTAAATTGTTTAGACTTAGATTACAATTATTTTTCATTCACATGATCAAATACAAAAAAAGAAGTACACTACTGGTCAAAAGTTTTAGAACATCCCAATGTTTCAAGCATTATTTTATCGAAATTCAAACAGTTCAAGTCCAATGAATAGCATGAAATGGTACAAAGGACAGAGCTGAACTGCGAGAGGTTTAAAAACTTGTAAGGAGACCCAGAAGCGGGAAATAATTCTGTAGCTCCATGCAGATCCTCTGGTCTGTGCCTAATTGGTGGGGTTAAACCTGTTAACTTTTGCACAGTACTAAATATACCCAAGCCTTACTTGTTCGCTAAATTTGCGTTGTAGCCCCACGACTACAGTGTAGAAGCAAACCTCAGAACCAGACCTGTACAAACGAATCAATGTGTTTTTAAAACAGAACTGATGCATTTTACTTGTTTTTACAATGCCCTACCCCCTTTTCACACTTCCTCTGAAAGGTAATCAGTGAAAGCAGTCAAGGCCAGGCTTCAACACCCAACACTGGGCTGATCCCTCTCTCCGTGCTCCTCTTCCTGCCAGCCTGAACCCTTTTGCCTCTGTGGAGCGTGGAGAAGGCCAGCTGTGTGCAGGCGTTCAGGCAAAATGCCGGAACATTCTGCACTGCGCTGCACTGAGTCACAGGGCCCACAGGCCACAGCGGCGCTGGGGCCAAATCTGATCCTGGACAGGAAGTAGGCCTAATCAGACCCCACGGCCTACATCAAACACACACAGCGCAAAATCATCACAACTTTTCACTCCAGCAGTTAAGCAAACACGCGTTCTCACAGGCCTACAACGCACATCAGCAATTAATGCAGAGAGAGAGAGAGAGAGAGAGAGAGGGAGAGAGAGAGAGACACACAGACAGAAAGTGAGAGAGACTGAAAGAACTAAATATTACTGTTGTCTGTTTAAGGCTTTTTAACCTAGATTTATCTGAACTACTATTAAGAACTTAAACAGTTTGGTGTTTCCATAATTCTATTCCTATTTTTTCTAAATAACCATTCTGATGATACGTCATTTGACAGCTGTTCTAGGTGTTAAGTGTATTTCATTTTTATTCATTGTTTTTTTTGTTTTTAGTTTGAAATTTGAAGAGTATTGTGATCTTGTAACATTACAATACAGTGTTTAATTTTTGGTTTTTTTTTTCGAGTTCTAAATGTTCAAAATGTTTTCTTTAAATAAATACAATTTCACAAGCAGCTCCCAGTGTTTTCTCTGGGTTCAAATGGCTCATTCGTGGACGACCCCTGGGTTAGGCAATGCGGAGTTATTGTGCTTAAATGTCAGCATTTTATTTCTATATTTGTAACACTGTGAAGATAAATGCTATGTGGTCCATATAATGCAACACAGTTAGATCTAGTCAACATTTCTACATTTTATGCATTTTATGGATCAGTATCTGCAATTATGTACATGAAAAATTTTAAGTATCAGCACTGGCCTACAATTACCCAATGTTTGCATCCTTCTGCAGAACTGGGCATGAACCCAGTTATATAACTTTAAGATCTGCCTCAAAAAGGAATATCAGAAGGACACTTCACAGAACGCTTGTTCTCTGTAATCTGAAATGACAGTTATTGGAAAGTGCAGAGGGGAGATGTCCACTGGTCCTTATGGGATGTGTTGCATAACCTAAGTCATCAAAGCTCTCCAAAAGCACATAGCGGCATCCCGGGAGCCGAACCAGGGGAAAGGGGAAAGACTGACTCTTTGAACCGTGCTATTTCCCCATAAGAGATGGAAGCTCTTTGATTATGACAACAAGCAAAAGTATGAGCCTTGAACAAAATAAGATAAGGCTATCGTGACTGCTTGGTTTGCGTGGACGCCAGCTTTTCAAAAGGGACACAGACTTCAGATCACACAGCTAGGGAGTTCAATCTTGATTACAGTAATGTAATTGCAGGTTTTTGGACCAAACCTTTATTCTGTTTAGACTGATGCCTAGCTAAGGTTTCATCCTACCAGCAAACAGCATCAGATGAGAGGCTCTTCAGAGAGGGAACGTGCTGTGGACAACGTCCACACTGGTAGGACCTCAACCACCTGTCATGCAAACACTAACAGTAATAAAATAAATGAGACCAAAAGGAAGGCAAAAAACATTCTCACGAGTGGAAGATCCTACAAAAAAAACAAACACGGAACACTATACATGAGTTATGAGCGGATTATCATTACATGGGTCTAAAGGGGACACACTAATGTGGAAGGGTGGAACCATTTCGTTTTGTAGGGAATGAACAATCAAAATAGACCAATATTAGAACCGCAAATTTGCATTTTTATGACATGAGCCATGTGAGAGCAAAGACTAAAGAGTGTTATTTAGTGCTTTTTTGTGTTATTTAATTTTAAAGAACAAATAACGTTACTTATTTTTGCAACTTTAGTTAAAGACAGTTCTAAAAATGAGCAAACTTAACATGTTCAATTAGAACAGTCCTCTGTCCATTACTTAATAAGAGACTTCTAGTCCACTTTAATCCATATTCGGCTAGAACTTATGAGCACAGTGCCTGAAAATCGCTCTGAAATTCCATTTATATGATCTAGATATATATTCATAATCCATCATAGTGTCCTAAAATGCCAAAAGAGATCCAGTTTCTTGGTGTTGTCTCCAAGAACATGAGTCAGCTGACACACAAACACACCACACCAACAGAACATCACTATAAACCTTCATCTAACAATCTGCTACTTGGGAGGCAGCAGTGTTTGGGAGAAAAACTTTAAACCAAATGTCAATTACGGAATAAAAGGCCCAAATCCTCGGTCAAATGTTTCCAGTGCAATCGGTTTGAACTGCAATGTGATCTTTGGAAATGATAACAAAATATGTAGGTGATCACCATGTACATATTTCACTTAAATTACATTAAAAACATGCATTACATCACTTTTACTTCATGTTAAGATCAAGACCAGCAAAGGATGTAGTTTAAAGTCAGAAATGGCAGAACGCTATGCAGCCAAAGATCAAAGCCCTTCCAATTTTTCATCTCCGAGACACGCTTTAATCAAAGGCACATTGAGCTCCAAGGAAGAAAAACGGTTTTGGCTGGGGCCTCACGTGCCAGCCCTGTAAAGTGGTTACAGATTAAACAACACTATTTCCGTCCTGAGCTTAAAACGCACATATGCCAGAGCATGAGAGTTAGAAAACTGCTGGTTACAAATGACTAACTGAGCTTGTGGCCAAGTCCAGGCTATTTTATGGCTGGGTTTCACATGTTTGTGTAAGTCTGTGTTTTTGGGGGATTTTTTTTGTGGCACATTCATCAAAATTGGAGGTTTTATGTAAATGTATAACCTCCAGTTATGATAAATGTTAACTAGAAGCACAGTCTGGTATAAGTTCAGAATTACCCGATAAGGCAGTCTAAAAAAAAACTCTCATTCCATCCAAGAACTTATTCATTCATTTTAGTTTATCTTGTAATATGTGGGGAGATCATTTCTAAAGCCATTAGTAATTTCCTTCCTTTCCTTCCTCAAGTCCTTTAAGTCTCTCAAAGTTGGCAAAATCAAATCTCTAAACCCTCACAAATTATCACCATGAACAAATACCGTATTCATCTTCAGAGCAGCTGCTTTCTAAAAATAGCTGAGCGAATTCTCCGGCTCTTTATCCGTCCTATACCTCACATGTGCAAAAATCATTGGAATTCATAGTACAATTCCTGAAGGTCTTGAATGCTCAAGTGACAGGAAGTCTGCATGATACTTATGCACAGTACTGCAAGTGCAAACCAAGAACGGCAGTCTTGCATAAGGCTCCATAGATAGTGCATCCAAAAGTTTGAGCACGCTGCTCAAATTACACTTTTTTGATTTTCTAAATATAAATAAGTACACTTCCTCAATAGAGAACCAACTTCTGCAGACTTCTTTAACAGACTTCTTCTTTTTATTTGCAGAATTTAACTAACAAACAAAACCCCCCAGAACCCCCCTAACCCCCCAGAAACCTACCATATAGGTTATTGTACATGATGTTAAGTTTTTTACCTCCAATATGTTAAATCTGTATATTATTTCTTTCCACAAATATAGTTTCCCATATATAGTAATATAGTTGTGACAAAAAGCCCAGATTAATTTTAACATGACCAGTTCATGAAAATGTGTTCGCTGTTAGGGAGTTGGCCATGTGATCAGTAGGCTGTGGGTTTGAATCCCATGACTGCTAGTGGCACCACTGAGGTCCCCTTGAGCAAGGTACCGTGCCCACACACTGCTCCCAGGGTTGGCTACATCACTTGGTAAATGGGTTTAAATGCAGAGCAAGAACTTCTGTTCACATTGTGTGCTGTGGTGTGTTTACATATGACAAATGGACACTTGGACACAAAACCAGGGAATTCCAAACAGGCTGTTTTATAGTTTAGTTTGAATATAAATAGACCATGTAAACTGGAAAAAGTGAACAGTACATTTTGAAACTGTTCTGAATTTTACTTTTATTTAAAAAAATGTTTTTTTTCCCACTATATGAGCTCTCATTTACAAATTCAAAGTTGAGAGGTTCTTCCAAGAGGGAGCGTTCAAGCCTTTGCAAACAACTGTACTGTCGCTGTCCAAAAAAGTCGCAAGCAGTTAATACTTAGGTTAAAGCCCATAAGCCCACACCCTCGTACCACACACGAGGGAGAATGTGGGGCTAGCTTGTTTCTGAGGCTGCTATTTTCAACTCTGCATTCCCGAAATCTACAATCTTTGGGTTAATAAGCTGTTACACATTTTGGGGGAAAAACTACCAGCTTTTTTCCAGAACATGTTGAAGATAATTGGAAGTAGAGGAACAAATATAGCAGTTTTGTCTGTTGGGGCAAAACTGGAACATCATAAATCATGAAGACATTTTACTGATGCATTTTTATTTTTTCTGAGGTTTGCAAACAAATTGGAACAAATAACAGACATAAGAAGACAAACGTACATCCTGTCAGCTACATGTCACTATGGGGTCCTATTTATTGAGTCTACAGTTGAGCTAAATCTGTCTGTTTTACATCATGGAGTGGTTTAGTGTTCTAGAGGAACAGATTATTTCTACTGTATACACAGAAAAGCCTATTGTGATGCAATGCATCACAATAACTGTGGTCATATTACTCAGCACTAAGGACATTAATGGTCACGGCCCTCTCAGCCAAACCCATAGGACGTTTCTAGGAAAGCAAATGCTGCATCCTCTTTCCTGCATTATGGTTACGGTGTGATCTGCCGAGAGGAACACAAGGACAATCACTCTGATCCAGTGAGTGAGTGATGACGCCTTTCTCTTCTCATCTGCTGTGGTGGTGTTGAGCCAGACACCCCACACAAACCCTCCTCTGCACCAACCCACTGCTCAGCATCCCACTTCACACCACCCCCTACTCTTTCATCTCCCTGATTTCAGCTCAGATGCTTCCCTGTGTCTTATATTGCTCGAAAAGAAGAGATATGAGGTTCAAAACATGCCATACTCATTAAAAGATGTGAATCAAGAACATGAAACACACAACTGGAATAAAGGTTTAAAAATTTAATGCCTCGCTTGTGCAGTGATTACACCAACGGCTTGTTCAGACACGACTTCAAAGCTGAAGAGCAATTCAACCCATTTTAACTTGTTGACACTTTTCAATTATTCATCCTCTCCTTATTTTCTGCTCCCCCTCCAGCACAAAACGAAGCCACAAAGGAGGTTTTGTGCTATATAAGGTGCATTTTTGTGTGTGTGTGCGTATGTGTGTGAGAGCCTCTGCGTGGGAAAGGAGGGCTAAAGACAGGAGAACATGTGGTGTGTGTGACTAGCAGGAGAATGCTGAAGAGGAAGAGGGACACGGAGACCTAAACAATTGACTCTTTTCCAATTCTCCAGCCGCTCCCTCAAACACCAGGCCCAGTTCACAGGCTGACTCTGTATAAACCCGACGGCCGTGACATTCTGCAGCCTGCACGTCTCCCGACTTCCTCACGTGCTCAGAGAAGTCCCAAAGAGGGATTTGTGACATGGCAGAACATTATCATAGATAGATACTTTATTCTTTAGATACTTTATATCATCATCATAGTAGTGGGGGGCAATATAACAATTTTTATTGTTATTCTAATTCTAATTCTAATGACAAATCACATCACAATATGGCTTTCTGGGTATAAAGTGTGTGAAATGTTAAAGCCTGTGCTTATCTACCTCTGCTACTGACTACAGCATTTTGTTTATATAGCCACAGTGTATAGAGTATTTTCTGGCGAGTTTTATTACACAAGATTTTATATTGTTCTTGTCTTTGCAGTCGTTGCATAAAAATTTCTTCCGGGATCAATTAAGGTTTCTGACTCTGATACTGATTATAATGAGGAGGAGAGGGGGGTGCTCAAGGCGCTCTTCGGAGGATTTGGAGAAGTTTTATGTTCTTATTTACTGCTAACAGCAGTATAACACAGTAGACACTGCATAGCTATTAAATGTTACTAGCCAGTTAGTCGTTCAAAAAAGTACTCATTATCAAAGTAAATAATGTGTTCTGGGTGTCAGTGAAAGGTTGTAAAAATATTAATAACAAATATGGTCTAGCTGCAGTTAAAAACCATATGCACTGAAAAAGTACGGTTGCATTCACTGAATTATAGTTCGTTTCGGTCCTGAGCACAGACTGTCTGTTGCAAACTGCACTCAAATCACCACAGCTTTCAGAATCTCTTTAGACAGTAACCATCTTGGAAATAACTGTTTATAAAGCTACCAGGCAGTTGCCCTCGACACACCATTGAGCCTTTCAGAGCGAGATAGAGGCCTATTGGTTGAGCCAGAAAAAAATTAATACTCTCCTATTAATTATTTCTTGCGGACACATTGCGCTAGATGTTCTACAACTCACTGAAAATCACTGCATTCATAGCTTTTCGTGGCATTTTTCTTCAATTTGGTGCTTTTAATGTCTATATCAGCTTATCAGATATTAGAATAAAACTAATGTCTTCAAGTACAGTAATGCAATTTGCTTTTATGTTTTGTTTATACAAAAATAAGTAGACATCCTCAATAGAGAACCCACTTTTGCACATTTTAACTGTGTTAAAGTGTTACAATGTAATATTTTTTGTAATGTCAACTGCTATTAGACCCTCATAAAAGCTGTTTGTGTTAGATTTGTTCCAGTGTCTACAAAAAAGTGGGCTTGGCTGAGAGAGAGGTGATGGACAGGGGAAAGGCCAAAGCTGTGTAGAATCACTGATGATGTGGATAGTGTGCCTTCTTCTTCCTGTTATTCATGGTGTGTGTTTGCGTGTGTGTGTGTGTGTGTGAATGGTTTCCTCTGTAAATGCTGTATAAATGACTGTGTTTGCGCTTTTCAATGTGTGAGTCCAGCAGAAACAAAGGCAAAAGTAAAACACTGCAACATTTCAAAAAAAGTAGTGCTTGGGTTTGTTCTGAGTGCGCATGACTGTCCTCTGAGCTGCTCCGACGCAGCAGTGCTGTGGTCTGAAGTCCGAAGGCGGAGTTGAGCAGAGAGTCACAAAACATTAGTCTCTGGTGTTTACAGACGTCAAACAAAGAAGATTTCTTTGCTTTGGCTTCACTACAGTGTTACAGGGGTCACTTTTGGGTTTTCAGTTTTTCCTTTTCTTTCTTTCTTTTCTTCTTCTTTCTTTCATTCTTCCTTTCTTTTGTTTTCTCTCTTGTTATTTTGCTCCCCATCTCACAAGCCTCCGAAGCTCAGGAGATGGAGATTAGCATGCGCTTCCGTAAAGCAATGATGGAACTTATAAAAATGCAAGTAAAGTGTGAAAGTGACCATTCGGTCATAAGTGAACACGCCACAGCACACGGTGTGAACAGCACGAAACACTTCCTCTGCATTTAACCCATTCACCAAGT
>JBBPDE010038253.1:0-10120 GCA_037974605.1 Nannopetersius ansorgii
ATATATGAGATATTGAAAAATGAAAAGAGCTTTAGATGATTCTAAAATTATTGAAGATGTATAACAGATTAAATTTAACCAGATTGTGGTGATATTTATATGCAAATGTGTTAATGCCCCTTTTCAAATGATGTTTTATTACATTTTCAAAGTCAAAATATGAAATTAGGTTGCTCTACAGAGAACAGCACTTTTCTGCACAATGTCTACTTATTTGAGTTTAACATACTGGGAAAAACATCAAACACGTGCCACTTTTTCACAGTCCACTTTTTATGTCATTTTCCCAGTATGGCGCATTAAATCATGCGGAAGAATGCACTCTGTAGAGGATACATACTTATTTTCACATTGAAAATGTGTGTGTCATTGGAGCAGGAGTGCTAAAATGTTTGCATATCACTGTAAATAGATAACTGCGGTGTATATACTTTGTAGTTTTATTATATAAAGCTGAAAATCTTTGAGATAATGAACATTTAAAATAAAACATCTAAAAATGTGGTTTGGTGTTTGGTTCATAAAATGAGTCTACACTGTGTGATTTAGTATGTGTATAAATAATATAATATAAAAATATCTCTCAAATATGGGAATAATGCCAGATTCTTAAACATGTGTATATTTCAGTATTTGTACATTTAAGGCCAGTTTTTCAGACTAAACAACAGTGAAGTGCTTTGCCGTTGTGGTTCAGAGTCACATCGTCCTCACAACATGCTTAGCAGCAAGGCAGGAGCCGTCAGAGAACACTGCTGTTGTGAGCCAGGAGTCTTTGTCCTTCACTGTTCTATTCAATTCTATGCCTGGTACACAGGTTTCCTAAATAGAAAAGTTAATCAAAGTATCTGTACATACCGCTGGTAGCCTAATGGTTATGGAGTAGGACCAGAAGGCTGTGGATTTGAATCCCAGGACTGCTGTTGGCACCACTGAGGCACCACTGCTCCCTGAGGGCTGTTTCATTCAATGAATGGGTTAAATACACAAAGAATTTCACACTGTGTGCTGTGGTGTATTACCCCTATAGTCAGAAGGTTGTAGGTTCAAATCCCAACACTGCTAGTGTCATCTCTGAGGTTTTCTTGAATAAGGTACCATCCCCACACTCTGCTCCTGCTCCTGGCTGCCCCCTGCTTCACTTGGTGAATTGGTTAAATGAAAGAATTTCACAGCGTGCTGCGCTGCGGTTTGATCTCGTGTGGCTGTAAGGTGCCACTTCACTTTACTGGTAGTAGTAAAGCATTAGTGGTCGTAGGAACACCAGTAAAAACAAGAAATCATATATTTAAAACTATTAGTGTTGCATAAATCACTCATTTTGTATGTTTCAGCGTCTGTTTGAATATTTGGAAATGATTCCTAATTCATAGATGTGCATAATTAGTGCATAATACCCACACTGAGGTTACATTTAATCTGAAAAAACAGGCCCAATGGTTCCAAGCTAATGTTCAGGGCTATAATCAAGATGCTCAGTTATGCAAAACAAATAATTTCAATATAGACAATTTGGTTTAAATGGTAAACAGTAATGTAGTGCCGGCATATTTCCACATGAATTCAATTTAATATGACATTCACAGCCTTACAAAGGACACACCACTGTTAGTCTAACACTGGTTTTAGCATCATTCTAATTTATTTTGGTACAGTTAGAAAGATCCTGCAAATTTAGCAATCCTTGTAATTTACTTTTGAGGGCATTTATCGCGAGATAAATTCCAATACCTCATCTGTGGGTGAGACAATAAAAACATCAACAGCTTTCGGTCCATCATGAATATTTATGAGAAACCATCAAGCAGAGCTTGCAAGCCTTATTCTGCATCATGTGCAAAACAATGTCCTCCCACACATAAACATCACGGCTTTCAAATAATTTGCCTTATTTGGATGTCGTGTTTAATCACATTTCCAGATTTAGCTGAAAAACACAGCTTTAGAAACATACTCATGCTACACCTCCATTATAAGTGCAGCTAGAGAGTTAGTCTGGCCTATGGACATATGAAGACTGACATAGACAAAGTAAAAATATATACAGAAATGTCAAAATGTCAAATTGAAGCTACAGATTACAGACTGCATTGCTAATTCCAAATCCAATTCATATCCATGTATAAAAAAAATATAAAGACCTTTATTAGGTCTATGGATGTTTTGAAGTAGATTTAAGTATCCATTCTCTCATATGTGAAAACACTCCAGCACACAGTATGAACAGTATGAAATTTTATAGTGTAAAACTGGAATCCAGTGGTATTTGGATAATTTCCTTTTATTGTGTTCAAATGCTGAGTTTGAAATCAAACTCATCATAAAAAGTAAAAATATGATGTATGTAAAACAGGTTTATCTTACATAACAGGCATAACTGTGCAGACAGGGCACAGCAGTAATTTCGTAAAACTTCTGTTGAGTAGAAATACATTCAATTGACATATGAAGTTCTTAACGAGACCATTGCCCTATAATGTCCATTAGAGTGGCAGCTGAGATCAGAAGATTGTGTGTTTGAATCCCTGGACTGTTAGTGACACCGCTGTTCACCTGAGAATGGTACCGTCCCCACACATTGCTCCCCGGCGCCCTTCGCTGGTGGCAGCCTGCTGCTTCAATCAGTGTTTATGCCTGGCAGACAATACATGAATCCTACCAAGCATGGTGGGACTGGAATGTGCTGCAGTAACAAGTCATGGATCTCTACTGGAAAATACCTTTCTTCTCGATGGTGGCTGCAGAGAGAGACTGAGAAGCTACTTTGTGTTCCTACATCACGGCCAATTAACGTCTACATTAGCAATCTCTGTAGAAGGGACTGCTCTCATCTCTGAACTGCGTCCTTGCTAATGAAACAAACCCTCCATCATGTGTCTTTGTCTCGGCCACTCTAAGGAGAAAGCCACCCAGTTAATTAGCTGTGAGTTAGCAGGGCTGCTATGCCCAGGGGACACGGTGACGGGAATGAGGATGTAGATGTGAGGAACACACTGAAGTTTAAAGGCATGCAGTTCAAAAGGTATTGAGAACATTCCTCTTCACACGATCCTTAAATTGACATTTAAAAAATGACAGATTCTCCGTTTCATACAAATATAGTGGATCAGCCGTCTGAAGTTTGCTTCATTTTGCATTAGAGCTACGAAGCTAATGTAACTAACAAGTGAAGGAACCTTATCTCCCATCAATTGTCCCATATACCTAAATCAGCCATGTGGAGATGCTCAGTAATCTCTAATGGATTTCATTATGTGGTTTCTGACACTGAACTGCTGTCACTCATAAACATGGGCTAAAGTTCATTAGCAGTGCTAACTTTGGTAGCAGTCAGCATCATGGTGCCTGAATATAGAAGATTCTTGGAGATAACACAAAAACAAGTCTAATTAACAATTCAGCATGATTTGATATACTGATTGATTGGGCTAGTTGGTAGTAATAGTACTTTACATGTTAGCTACTATAGTCTCATAGTTGTAGTACAAAATGAATGATTTTCAGATACCAAACATCTTGCATGTTTAGGGCATGAGATAAATTGGAAAATTCAGCAATTAAAAATTTTTTTAGAGATGCGCCAATCTGATATTCTGTATTGGTATTGGTCTGATCCTGACCTAAATTAGTGGATTGGAAATCGGGAAGGAATAAAAAATGTAATCCGATCCGTTAAAAAAAATATGGAAAATAATTACAGCACACATAACGGGATTTGCGACGTGCATAATGTGAGATGAGTTTCTATTGTGTGTGAGACTTGCCAACAAGACAGCAATTTGGTGTTTAGTCCCCCACAGAACGTTCTTGTGGAATTTCTAGGCGGGGCAACCACAAAACTTCACAGTTAGATAGGGCTCGATAAGACCTTTCCAAACCTTTCCGTTGCCATAATAGTCCTGGGAGATCCAAAGTTATATTGCTCACCTCACCCTTTTGTTAGAGGTGAACAGTATAACTTCGGATCTCTAGAGGCTATTATGGTGAATGAGGGGTTGTTGGAAAGGTGTCACCGAGCCCTATCTAACTGTGAAGTTTCACATTTAGAGTGAGAGATATATTTTTCATATTTAACTTTTAGGTTTAAGATCATGTAAGGTTTAAGTTCATAAAACTTTTAGGTTTAAGCTCATGTTAGGTTTAAGATCATATCCTCCATGTTGGTGAGGGCATATCACAGCACGCAGTCCAGCTTCCTGCTAAGTAACAGCTAGTTGTAATCGTGGGGCATGGCCAATTAGCATATCTTACCGTTTGTAAAAGTGCTACATTAAAATCCCACATTTAGTGTCACCATTTGTAAAACTGCAACATTTACACTTAAAGCACGACATGTAGTTTTTTTTTTATACATTTAGCTCTGAATGTGTGATATTTGTGTGAAGATTGCGATAAATTATGAAAAAATGACACCTATAAATTTGTTAAGCTTTTTTTTAGCACCAATGGAAACTGCTTTTGTTGGTATGCTATTATTACAGACTAATACAAACATATTATACAAACCATATTTGAGCTTTATTTGCTTTGCCAGAAGAGGTTCAATAATGCCATTTATAATAAAATTGACCAACTGGTTAGTAGGGAGTATCTTAATGGTTAGACAAAGTATCTTAATTACCCAAAATTCCACAGATAAACCAGATATACCCGTGATATTAGACGGTAAACATCAAAGCCATCTTCTGAGCCAGTGTGCTCTGTCTTCCAGCTCTCATGATGTAACATAAACCCTGGAGTCAAACAGTAGCAAGATGTTTCTCCTAAAATATCACTCGGTTTCTCAAAAGTGTCATAAAGACGTAGATAGAGTTTTGTTCTCTGCAGAGCTTGCGGCAACTCCTATCTCCCAAAGCTTAATTTGCATAATTGTTTAGGACATTTCAGTTTTTAGCGTGAATTTAGTTTATCAGGCGGATGAAAGCCTGGCAACAAATGCTTGAAGGAAAGTCATAGTTCCATCAAGAGGCAGCACAGATGAACTCATGAAGATTAAGTCATTTTTTGTACTGTATTCTGTTACATTTACATTTATGGCATTTAGCAGATGCTCTTATCCAGAGCAATACACATCAGTGCTTAAGTCGTCCACATCTGCTCTTCATACCTGTAAAGCTACACAAAAAAACACCTGCTTTTAACCAAGTTACTGCCAGATAAGTTGTGCACCTGTTCGAGCAATCTGTCTCTGAATTACACACTGAAGCACAAAGTTCTTTAAGAATCTCCTTTATTAGTAAAGTAGTATTAGACTGTTACAGAGAATAGTAGATAGAAGAAAGATGGTCTGAGGTAATTTCTGAAGTCCTCCCTTTTTATACTGTCCTGAGAGAGAGAGGGGCCCCACAGCCTCCTGCTCCTAGGCCTTGAATCGTATCTACCTTGTTGTTACATACTACCGACATACTACCGCCTGAGGAGCAAGTGTGGGTTGCGACACTTGGGAGGACAATCAAATGTTTTACCCAACTGAGGTCACATGTAGACATGAAGTGCAGATGTGAACATGTTAGAGGGTAACAGTTAAGAGGGTAAGGGTCGTGGGTTTTTCTTAAAAATATATATATTTAAAAAAAAAACAAAAAAAAAACTTACTTCCTGTAACCATAATTTGTGACTGCAAACATATCACAAGAATTCAAGAATACATATTTAATTTTTTTTATTATTATTCCAATCCTCTCATGCCTTATTTAAGTACCTAAGTATATAAGTACCTAAGTGAATGATAAAATAAGATCAGATTTCAATATGATAAAATAATATACGACGGGTTTGCACTGTTGCTGTTTTAATAAAGCAATTAATGTTTGTTTTCAGGACTTATAAGACGTTTGGTAGAACAATAATATAAAATATGTATTATTATATTGTGGAATTGGGATGTCTGTGAATGTTTGAAGTAATATCTTCATAAACTGTGTTACTTGAATCGTGTTACCTGAATTTCCTACAAGTCTACATTGTGAAATTCTTTCTCTGTATTTAATTCACCAATTGAAGCAGGGGGCTGCAACCAATGAGGGGCATCCGGGGAGCAGTGTGTGGAGACGGTACTTTGCTCAAGGGATCCTCAGTGGTGCCACTGGCAGTGCTGGGATTCAAACTCGCAACCTTTTGATTGCAAAGGCAACTCCTTAACCACTAGGCCACCAGCCGCCCTGCTGAATATGTAATTATTCAAGGTGGGAACGTTACTGTACAGTACTGTGCAAAAATCTTAGGCACCTGAGAGGCAGTGGTGTTAAATTAGGGTTAAAACACTTACATTACAACAAATACAAACAACATTAATACAGTAAATGGTGGTTTTATGTGTTGCTTAACCATTTCCAGACCTCTCTCCTCATGGAAGCCCAGTTTTACCTGCAGCTCCAGCAAATACCTGGTTTGGCTCTTTTTACTGCAGTAGATAAAATTAGGTGTTGATTATGGAATTTTATTCATTCACCCAATGACTGGAGACCCGAGCAAAAACCTGGATCCAAATCTGTGTTCTTCTAACCAGCTCACAAAATATTGACTACTTTTTAGAAAAAAGAAATCTTGATACTTTTTACTGCTTGCTTGTTTATTTGCATTTATACTAATATTCAGCTGTTTTTACTGCAGAAAGAAGCCACTGCTGATAGAAATGACTTAAAAAAATTCCCACGGGTGCCTAAGACTGTAAGTACTGTAAATTTGCACACACTCTTAATGAATCATACATCTCTGTCACTGGTGGCCTTCAGTTTAATGTTTAAAAGACACTACATTCATCAGTTCTTGCTTCTCTGAAGAACTAAACTGAGCTCACAGCAGATATCTTACGGGTCTGTAAAAATATAGGTTTTTATTAGAATTAGATTAGATTTATTAAATTACAGCTGTTTTATTATGCTCTGTAAATATTTTTTATATTGAAATTTTCTTATTAGAATGTGAATGTGAGTTTTAATGTTTATTCTTTGATGATAATTGGATTTCTAAACATTTCTTAAATCGGATTTGACATTTTTTTCTTGATTAAAGATATATCTGGAATCTGATTTTGGATAGTATGATCTGATTTTGAGTGTTTCTTCAGTTTTACATTGTTGAGATCTAAATTCGTTAGTTATTAGCGAGCAATGCATCCGCTGCGAAGGCACCCAGCAGGCATCTTTTTTCCTAAGCTGTGTTTTTCCGAGACCAATTCACGGCCCTGTTTTCCATGTTTAATTTGGCTTCGCTAAAAGGTGTTTGTTTGCCTGAAGTAAAGCCGTTCCACAATGCCTCCCACATGTGAAGAGTGTGTGTGGGTTTTTTTTTTCACCAGTATAAGGAGTGCACGCTCTGGCGAGTGCTGCATGCAGCTCGGTTCACAGCATGTGGGTGGATTTGATGAGTTAGAGAAAAAGTTCAAAGCAAACTATGCAGACTCAAAGCCTCTTCCCTTCAGTCAATGGAAGGGCTAAAGACACTCCAAGTCAAAATAAAATGAAATCAAAAGCGCATGCTAACAAAACAGTGATGAAATTAATCATTTCATATACATACAGAGTTCTGCCTGAGGAAGGTCTTGCTGAATGACTTAACCTTTAGAACATGAGCAGCACGGATACATGCCGGCATGGTAAATTGTCATTATACAGCAAAACAGCTCCTTATATGGAAGTTCCTCCGGTGTGTGTTGAAGCTGGAGGTGTCAGACGTCATGCTGAGCTTTGTTTGTTGTTCCTGTATTACAGTAATTTAAAAAACATGTAATTATGATAATCACTACAGGGGTTTTAAACACAACATCACACAAATGAATATAAATAACAAAAATAAACTAATTTCCTTTATTTTAGGTCTTAGAAATAGTATCTGCCCACAGGTGGGTGTGATAAACCCACAGAGGGAGTGGCTCCAGAGAGCAACAAACGGTGAGCGTGTAGGAGAACCAACATCGGTTCTAGACTGTTTTAAACCGGCTATATTTCCTGAAATCAGAGTTTACTGATACACTGAGTTCTGAGGGTAAACACCAGTTCTAGACCGTTTTACACCGATTATATTTACTGAAATTTGATAGATCCCAGGAGAACAGTTCCAACCGGAATGCATGATGCCAATACTAAAGTTTGGTGGAGGAGGAATATTAGGCTGGGACTGTGTTTCAGGGTTTAGGCTCAGATTCTTCATTCTGGTAAAATGGTGAGTGAAATAACATGCTGTTTGTGACAATATTTTGGGGAAAGCTTTTTCCTGTCATGACATGATTGAGCCATTGTGCACAAAGTAAGGTCCATAAAGACATGGACTGACAGTAATTCCATCAACTTCCAAATAAAACATCTCTTCGCCTTAGAATCTACAATTGGCCCAGTTTCAGTGAACTACAAGTGATGAATAGTTTATAGAAAATAATAAAAAATTTTTGTTATTGTAGCAATGACCGCTATGACATGTAAGGGTTAAAATTCTATCTCTGGGTTGCATAAACATGAGCAAATGTGGTTGTACTCTGTAGGACATAGAGCTGTGTGTCTGTCAGCATTTCATAGTGGAGTTTAGGGAAGGTGATGTTTCTCAAAGGTCAGAGGACGTGGATCGGTGTGCATATCTGAGTGCACCTGTTTAGCGGCTTCGTCTTCCCCCAGGGGTGGATTTGTTCTCTTTGTTCTTTGTCATTGTGAGAGCTGAGCTTCACGCTGTCCAAGAAAAACAATGAAGCTCCATCAAAATATCTCAGTTTCTGAGAAGCACAGTTGAGGCCCCGCGTCTTTGACACAAAGGCCGAGAGGAAAGGTTAGCGCCTCTGCATGCTCCAAGAGTGACATTTCTGGAATTTGACAGTTGCATGACAGGCCTGGAGCTTTTTACAGCCGTATGTCTTGGTCGACTGGTTTTACAGTGATCCTAACCTTCACTCTTAAAAATAAAGGCTCTTTGAAGAACCACCTAGGATGTGTCTTTGAAAGAATACTCCCATGACTTTGCTCTGCTTTTTTAAACACACCCATCGTCTGACAAATCCCGCCTCTTTAGGATGCGATTGGCTAATAATATGGCTATTAATAACTTCTGTGCTTGGATTGGCTAATTTTATACAACACAGTAGATAGCTAATCTTGGCGTAAGTAGCGAATCACTACCAGCCAATCATGAGCCAAAACCCATAATTTTGTTATTTCACACAAATCACACACTGATTTATAAAAAAATTCAAAAGGGCTGGATCTGGCCTGCGGGCCACTAGTTGAATAGGCCAGGTGTGATGGGAGCAAGAAAGTGCAGTGCAGTGGGGACTCCAGGTCCCTGGAGACCCAAAAGTGGTTTCACTCCAAAGAACACTTTGTGGCACCTTCAGTTTTAAGAGTGTCTTAAGAAGCAGAACCGGATGAGTGGCAGAACAGATCAATGTTTTTAACTCAGCCTCAGACAATGTCACAGGAAAACATGTTATTCAATCACTGATTTCTGTGTCCTAACCAACCCTGCAAGCGAAACAAATCCTTAAGTTCAGCTTCACGCGCAAAGAATACTAAGACAAAGAGGACAAAAAGTGTGAGACAAAAGCCTCAGATGGTTCAGTGACATCTCTGAACAATATGAGAAACTCAAAATCTGCACTTATTGCGCATTTATCATAAACCTTTATTATAAAAATGCAGTTAGTTACACTCTTTTGACTGAACAATCCGTTTAAGAATATCAGAGTGGATACATGCTGCTAGTTTATCCCAATATATTTTAGTGACAGATTGCTAATGTACTTTGCAACTGCAATATAAAGTTACATTTAAAGTATAAGTAGTCATTATTATGACAGAAAATGACCATAAATATAACATGGTTACATCAGTGTCAAGTAATGTCAAGTACACTATTACCATTTGTGGGTGCAGTGCAATATCTGTATGTTCTTCTTTTTCTTCTACGTTTAGCATAGTTTTTTCCCTGCAGTTTTTGAGATGTGGAACCAACTCCAGATGTTCAGTGTGATTAGAAATGCTGTTCTTGTAAACACTTTAATTTCATTTTAAGCTCAGCTTGTCACGACCGCTTCATCTCCTCCCTCGCTGCACCGGTCTCTTTCCCCTGAATTCTAACTTCCCCAGTCTAGGTCCCTCCTATCCTTTTCCCCTTTGGTCCCGATTCCTTTCTATGC
>JBBPDE010038272.1:0-10119 GCA_037974605.1 Nannopetersius ansorgii
ACCTGAACTATTTGAAATTCAATTAAATAAAGCTTGAAACATTGGGGTGTTCTAAAACTTTTGACCGGTAGTGTATACTGATCACCGCCTGATCATCTGCACCTGGAGAATGTTTCCTCAAGAATACATTATATACAAGAAAATTTGAATCTTTGGAAACAAATTACAAAGAAACGAGAGGGGATCAAGACTTTTGCACATTCTGTCCATTTGTGTGAACGAGCTTTGAGGAAGCGAGACCATGCCTCCTTCCTTTTCTCTGGAGATCACAGAACGTTCTCCTCTTTTCCAGGGTCTGGTCTCTTAATCCACTCCTGAACAGTGTAGGAGGAACTGGAACACTTTAATTGTATCACTAGACACTTTGATGGCCTTCAGGAAGCCTGCAAACTGTTCAAGACTACAAGACTGGATCTTTGCGAGCAAAATAGGAAGAAATAAGGGGGGCTCAAGACTTTTGCTTTATAAAATGAATGTTGAGATGTTTCGATATGGTGCAGTGCGTCTGCAAGGTAGCCTTTAGAAAAGACTACACCAAAAATCTAGATTACAAAACATTTCAGTAGCAGGAGGGAAGAGTGTTACCAGTTTTCATTGTTGATCTGGTCTCCGAATCCTGGCGTGTCGATCACTGTTAATTTCATCCTTACTCCTTTCTCTTCGATGTCTACAGTACACACACACATTTACATGTAAATTATCTGCCAATTTAATTACATTACAGATGCAGTTGAAGGAAGAAATGATTACAGTGGTGTCATAGTTATGCACAATGTGAAGTGGAGATGTAAAATCTGAAGTGCTTTACTGCTTCTATAAAACAGCAATGCTTTATAAATTATTTTCTATAATAAGCCTAATAAACGTTTCTGCCAAACAGTGCAGTTTGTTAACATTAGGCTATACGTTTTGACAAAAATACCAAATATGATTTCATTAGTGTCTTTAATAACGTGGTACTTGAATAAGCAATTCAGTTGGGTGTATGTGTGTGAGCCGACGTGTATTTTACAGTTAATAAAAATGTGGTTCGGCCTGTTGCAGTGTAGAAATTAGGGCTGCACAATATATCGCAATTTACTGTCATCGCGATATCAACATGCGCAGTATCCATAATCGCCAACGACTGACTGAACTGCAGTAAATGGTGTTTTTCCAAAACTCTTCACCCAGAGCCACAGAGAAGAGGGCAGAAACATCACTGGGGCAGTTTCACCATCTTCTGTGCTGCTGTTATAGATTCTTCCTTTTACTATTTTATTTCTGGCTAAGAACTTACTATCATTTATTTACATTTATTTAAGTAAATAAAAATAAATAAATAAATGAAATACAAATTTATTTATTTTAAAAATATCAACAATGTTGATCAATGGTTCAATGGCAAATCAATGGTTCAAATGTTTTATGGGAGGCATTAAAATGCTCTGTTTAAGTAAATTCTTAACATAAAAACATGTTGGAATGGAAATACTGCATTTCATTTAAAGGCTAAGTTTTTACTTACTTATCGTATGTGATATCGCCATCGCAACACTCAACTACATTATCGCATGTTTTCCTAATATCGTGCAGCCCTAGTAGAAACGTAACTGTGATATTCTTGTGTAAGAACGTGTGTGTGTGTGTATTTTTATTCACCATGGCTGATGGATTTGATCTCAATGGTTTTGGGGATTCTCTCCTCGTCACTGGGCATCACTGACCTGCGGCTCACTTTGGACTTGAACAGAGTGTTGATCAGAGTCGATTTACCCAGACCGCTCTGACCTGTTTACGCGCGCACACACAACATTAAAATGTAAAATTGTTTAGAAGGAAACCAGTGATATAAAATAATGTAAAATGTCCTGTTACAACAGATGGACAGTAGATCTCTCTCTGTCTCTCTCTCTCTCTCTCTCTCTCACACACACACGTCCATAAAACAGTCTGTGGAGAGGCTGAGTGAGCAGCTTGCTGACCCTCCTCCTGTCAAACTTGACCAGGCAAGAACAATAGACACGCACTGATAGAACAGCACGGCACTGCCAGCTGTAATAAAGCTGCCCCACTCATGAAGCAATCTGACCCGTCAGCAAATAACTAATTTGACAAATACACATAAATCAGTATAAATGCACAATTAACTAACTGTATTTAATGTTTTCATAGCCTTTATGTTAATTGACTTGATCATACAGCATTTAGAGCTCCTTTGCACCTACAGTATCACAGCTCTTCCACATGACTATGCGTATATGTGTGTGTGTGTGTGTGTGTGTGTGTGTGTGTGTGTGTGTTTAAGTAACACACTGAGCTTATCCCTCACTTTCCAAGCATTGGCTGTCCTCCAACACACCTATCCTGTGGAGTCTGTGACCATAGTAAACACAAACACAAGCGCAAACACAAACGCAGACAGTCTTACATCATCTGGCATAGCGTGTAGACGAAAACATCAAACAGAATGTGCTCACAGGTAAAGACTAAAGACAATCAGTTTTACTGAACATCTACGGGTTCCAACTCCCTCACTATTGTGCTTGTATACAAATTCTTAAGTTAGCATGGTGAAAAATAAGGTACAGGGCTACAGTAGGAACAGAAGAATGTTATTAGACATTTATATTCAAATATCAAATTTAACTGAGGTGCCCATCCCTAATCCAGGATTCACCAGTTCACCAGTTACTGAAACAAACAGAAACACACACACACACACACTCACACTCACACTCACACTCACCCACTACCATGATGTTGAGCTCAAAGCCCTGTTTCATGGCCTTTCTCCTCATCTGCTCCAGGATGGCGTCGATACCCACATAGCCAAACTCCGCTCCCTTCTCAGCCCGTCCCACAGGCTGAGGCTGTGCTGCCTTTGCTGCGTCCGCCATGTTGCTGTAGTAACTGGTGATGACCTCTGACCCTTATGATGCAACAAGAAAGAGGCAGTACAGTTACTGTTCGGTCGGTCCAAACAAGTTTACATTACATTTACAGCATTTATCAGACACTTTTATACAAAGCGACTTCCATTCTCTAGCTACAGGGGACAGTCCCCCTGGAGCCACTAGGGGTTAAGGGCCTTGTTCAAGAACCCAGTGGTGGTATGCTGAAGGCAGGATTCAAACCCATGACCTCTTGTTCCAGAGGCAAGTATCCTACCCCTTAGAGCACCACCCCTGTGCATTATCTCTGCGACACTGACACCACAGAAGGCTGGAACATGCAAATGAGGAACTTGATTCATCAGAGCACCAGTAACTCACCTGGAGCTGTGATTGGCTACCCTTCCAGAAGCACTGTGATGATATATGAGGATACATTGTACAGCCTTTGTACTAAACAGCATGCAAAACGCACGCACGCACGCACACACGCACGCACGCACACCACATTAATTACAGCCTGATGTCAGGCTGATTTCTGTGCCTCACAAATCATAAACACATCAAATCATAAATCTTATCATCCTATGAGGGGGCAGAGCCAGAAACTGGTGCGGAATTTGGCTCCTGATGTTCCATTTCGCTAAATGTCAGCAACCTGTTGTTACCTGCACATATGCTGAGCAGACCTGCCTCTTAGGCTCTGCAGGTTGGGCAATTCTGAGCAGAATTAACTTCCTCAGAAATGTGTGACCTGATCTTTGTCATGGCCTGGCAATAACAAAAGTCAGCTCTAATGATCATGTCTGACTCGTAGAAAGATTGTTTGGGATATTCTACATCCGAAATGTTTCTGACCTGTTACATTTATTCTCTTATTCAGAGAGATGTATGTGGGAGCTACACTGAAATCATCCCTCACACCAGAAAACCAAGAATCACACTAAGGGCTGCAAGCTGGGATTTTGCCATAGATAGATAAATTATAGATAGATAATCTCCACTAGAACCCTCTCAGATCACACATATCAGATCATATAGAGAGGAACCACCAGGACCTTCTCAGATCACACAGAGGACAGCTGTTGTGAGGTTGGTGTTGGTTAAGTTAGAACATATAGTGTTAGTAGTTTTGCCCATTGACTCAAACCGGTACAGTGTGTTAGCACAGATTGAGACTCAAATCCCATTCTTCTCTCTGGAGGACAGTGGTGTCACCTCACCTCACCTCACCTCACCTCACCCTTGAACAGTGGAGTAAAACCACTGAAATCACTGAGACTTTAATTGTTAATGTGAACGTGTGAACTTTTATACAGCCTGATTAAAAATCAGAAGCTTTATCATCAAACTCCCAAATGAAAAACACAAAGCTGGAAATAACTGGTGAAGTCGAGGGCTACACGTGTGTGTGTGTGTGTGTGTGTGTGTGTGTGTGTGTGTGTGTTTTGCACAAATGCTCTGTAGGGGTTCTTCAGTATCACAGCATTCAGGAAACTGTTTACTTCCTTCACTCAGTGAGTCACTTCCTGTCAGTGACACTAAAAAAAAGCTAAAACACTGCAGGTACCTGATTTAATGGCAAACTATGCACTTTTGTCTACAACTGCAATTTTATGGCTACAAATAGTGACTCCTCTCAAGATACTAAAGGGCCCATATCATCACTTTCCTGAAGTTAAAAATAATTTAAGTCTATAAATACTGTTTCACTTCCAGATCCACCAACACACCGTTTTCAAAAAATCCTCACAGATTAACATATGTCTCCTTATTCAGCCCACAGCAGTTTAGCCCAAAGCTGAACTAGTAAGGAGTGTTTCAGCTCTATGCTGATTTTTCAGTTAACTGTAATACAGGGCAGGCGATCAGAAAAGAGTAACAAAAACAGCCTCTTTAATTCTGTAACTGTTATGTAAGAATTAATGATGATGAATAAAAATATAATGTTTTAAGAAGAATAAAACGAAAAACACAACAACACCAGATGTTCCATGGGGGAAATTCTGGACTGCAGCTGCGAGGGATGCGTCAAAGGGCAGCAGCCAATCAGCAGCAAGGAGAAATAAACAGCGTTCTCCGATTGGCTACATTAAAAAAATCCTCCCGTCTCTGAGTACAGCGGTATTACACCATCCAAAGACGCGCTTTCTTTGTGTTCTCTGGACAGCACCAACATTTGTTTTAATATGGAAATATAGCTGAATGTCCGGGCATCTTCCACCACACCCCCTCGTCCTCGTGCTGGTTGTTTCTGTTTGGGCACAGCGCTGAGCAGCGGAGGCTCATTCCGTTCAGGGGCGTCTAATTGCCTTGCTAACCAAGGCCCGGACATCACTAAAGCAAAAAATTAGTGTATTGACAAACCGATAGCACGATAACAATTAGCAGATGATGTATTGTACATCTGCCTGAGACTTGGCAGCTTGTCACAGTAAAACAAGAAGAAATGAGGCGTGGCTCAAGACTTTTAAACTGTACTGTATATAGTAGCCTAAGACTGTTGAAAAAGTTCTTCCTTCCTACTGTAGCTATCAATGAAAAGTAAAGATAATGAAGTCTGGCATGATCTAGTCTTCATTGTGTGCCAGATTAGTATTTATTTATGAAGTTTAAACAAAGCCTGAGGAGCTATTAGAGGTTTCAGTAGCTTCAGTAAACTGGCTGGAATTCAGAATGTTCTCCTGTTAACAACTGCAACACCTTCACATGTGACGGACTGATGAAAATGTGAAAGATCCGTGGGGCTTCTGTTTGGACAGCAGTTTTTGGAGGTTCAGTTGTGTTTTGGCATGAAGAGCGGAGCGGTTCACCCCAGGCTCTAGTGTTGATTTCAGGTTTGATTGTGTGCTTTGGTTTAAAATGTCAGAGGAATGTAAGGAAACGGAGAAGCACGTGGTGAATCAGCCCTGACTGCGGTGGAAAATTCCACTTTGGGGTTTTGCAAGCTTCTTTGATTGATTATGTTTAACCATGTAGAGTCTGAGGCTTGTTTGACATTTCTCCTTGAAACAAAAATTCATTATTTGTGGCCAAGACTTCTGAGCTGATAAACATAGGTGTTGGCGTCACAGTGATTAAAGCATTCAGCAGGTCATGTGGTTTGACTACTAAAGCGTTAGAACTGGAATGATGTTTTTTATTCAATGCCAGTGGCTTTACAGTTTTTATTAATAAGGTAGGAGTTAAGACACCTGGAATGGTTCCCCTCATCCACCCTCTGGAACGTCATCCATCTGTTCTTATGAGCTGGCTCATTATTACTGAAACACCTGAAAAGTTCTCACACATGTTCAAATGGTGCTGTCACTTTAAATTCGTTGAACAATTAAAAAGCCAAAAATAGAGCTGCACTATATATATTGTCTGTTACATATTTTCGTAATATCGGTATCTGAAAAACTGACATCACAGAAGGCAGCAATATGCAAATGATCCTCTGAGAAAATCAGTGTTTCCAACAGGGCGACCAATCACAGCTCCAGGTGCGTTACTGGGTGATGAGTCAAGCTCTTCATGTAATCCAAAAATGAATGGGCAAAGCTGCTGTAGCCAGATTAAGCAGATCACAAAACCTATGATTTGAAAACAGGCTGTTTTAGAAGCTTATTGTCCATCTATAGACTGTATGGATGGGGAGTAAATGTACCATTTGAAACAAAATGACATACTTTTTAATGCCTGAGAATTATAGAAATGTTTTAATATCCTTTAATATCTGGAAAGGCCTCATAATCGCAATATGTAGCAGTAAAATCACAGTGCTGATATTTTGTCCAAGTCTAACTGTATCTTGACCTCAGAATTGAATTAAAAGATATCAAACAGAAAATGTGTCGTCACACCCTTGGCAGAGTCAGAGGAGTATCTGTGTCCTAAATCCCGCTGGTGTAGAGGAAGTGTGTTCTGGTTAGCAGACAGTATGTGTGTGTGTGTGTGTGTGTGTGTGTGTGTCCACTGTAATTATAGGTGACACACTGAGAGCAGTTGGCACTGGAGCCGTACACTGTATGCCCACTCAAATGCCCCTCTGGACATTTGGGACAAATACCTGCTGAGACCATCTGCTCACACACTCTCATGCACACACACTTCCACTTCATTGGAGCTGAGAAAGACTGAGAAAGCGAGAGAGAGAAATGCAATCAGAGAAACTGTACCTGTTGCTGTTTCAGTTGCAAGGAAACCGTTTTTGTGACTAATATCAAAACTAAACTGTATCTCAGATGTAAAGAGCAGAAGAGCCTTTTATACATCTGACCTGATCAGACTCAAAAGTCTCCAAAGCTCCCTACGCACACAAACCCTAAGGGCTGAACGTCCTGAGCTCCTGTTTAAAAGCCCTAATCACAGTGAAATAACTGAAGTTCACTCAAACCCTACACTGCGGAGGTTTACGAAACTCAGCCTCGCCTTCAAGGTCATCTGAGTTAATCGATTAAACACAATCAAAGCAGAAACTACAAGAGAACTGCAGCAAGCTTGAACAAGTGTGAGAAATTTTACAGGAGCGCTATTGTAACTTACCACTCGCAGTAAAGAACCAAGTTCAAGTTCTGAAATCTGATTGGCTATGATATAATAAAAGCTGTAGTAAAACTACTAATATAATACATATACATAATTAAGTGGGTAAAACATAAACAAAGTTGTTCAGAATGGGTTTGGTATGAAACATCCTGTAGCAGTTCCTGCACTGGAGTCAAAACTGTTCTCAGTGGAGGTGAATGGAACCAGCTGTCTGCCTCAAAGAGCTTCCGCTATTCCATCAAACGCTTGGAAGGGTTGTGCCATCTGACACCAAAGTTTTTGCTCCTGAAACTAAAAATTCATTCATGATTGTTGGATACCTGCAGGGCAGCATGAGGCAAAAGAGTCCCCGAAGAAAAGTAATTTAGTTCAGATTCTCCACTATATTAACATCAACATCCATGTAAACATCCAAACAAACACTTGCAGCTTCTCTGGAGGTCAACTCCCTGGGCCTGTTCAGTAACTACTGCAGGAAGTGTAATCTGCTCTGTTTACTGCAGCAAACAGCCAACTACAGGAAGTCGGGATAAAAAGCGTTTAGTCAGCCTGAACACTGCAGGCTGTGGTTCACTGGAATCCACGTCTTACAAATGATGAGCAGAAGTCTGAGGCCTTTTCTAATCAGCACACATACACACACACACACACAATTCAGATCAGTTCATAAGGGCCAAGGGATCAGTTAATAACTCTCCCACTTCCCTATTTTTACACACTAATACCGATTCATGCAATGTACTGGGTTCTGCTGCAGAAGGGAACAGACTGCTTTAAATTGAGAAACTATGGAAATGTGTATCAGGAAATCAGCTAATTCAAAATGGCCTGATTTTGCAGTTTAGTTTCCATTTATGGACTGATAAGTGAACATTGTTTCTTTTCTATAAAACATTTTCTTTTAGTAAAGGGCCAATACGTTTTAATACATTAAAGGGCAAAAATGATTACAATATAATAATCAGCTTGTATAGACCATGTAATTAGAAATGAATCCATAAATATAATCCTGCTGAGTTCACAGTAAAATCTGTAATATTCTCAGTCTTGAAAGCCCCAACCCAAACCCAGTATTCCACAGTTCTCGTTTTTCACAGCAGTGAAAGGAAACCCTTTCCGCTCCAATTCAAGCAGGGCAGTACAGGCCTGTGTATTTGTTTCTGAAGCATGTCCAGCTTTTGCAAGAAACCATACAGCAACAGAACAGCCAGGAATCCGCAGAAACATGGCCATCTGAACGTGATTCATTCCCCACGCACAACATGCACTTTCCACTGGGCTGCTACAACAGACCACAGTCGGAGAACACAGTAGGATCGACTCCCAGGCTGGTCTTGGAGCCTAGAACATTCACTGCACAATATATAGTTGACCAATCATTACATTTACATTTACGGCGTTTAGCAGACGCTTTTATCCAAAGCCACTTCCATTAACGGGGGGCAGCCTCCCTGAAGCAACTTGCGGTTAAGGGTCTTGCTCAGGGTATACTGAAGATAGAATTTGAACCCATGATCTCTTGGTCCAGAGGCAAGTATCCTACCCACTAGGCCACAAACACCCCCCAAATCATTATGGTGATATCAGTACTGATACCACAGAAAGCTGAGACATGTCAATGAGCCTGTAAACAATCAGAGTTTCTGACAGGGGGACAGTTCCAGCTGGTGGGTTTCTTTTCGAGAACCAAACGTATAATAATGAATAATGATTCATAATAATGAATCAGAAGTTATTCTCACATGAGCATTTTATAAACTGTAATTAAACAAGCTGGTCTTGTTATTGGGTCTTTAAGACTGTAGATGACCTTACTGGTTGACCTGTGGGTGGGGCTAAACTGTGGTAGGCTTTATAAGGATATATGTAAATGTGTAGCTTCTGTAATATCATAAAAACTAATGTAAAATCTTAAAATTTCAAAAACATTTTTGCAGCTCATTCAATATATGAGTGGATGGGGGAAGTGAAACATTTTGAAATTAACAATATTTACAGATTTCAAGTATTTTTGTTTACTGAAAGTAATGATATGGGGTCTTTAATAGTTTGAAAGGTATAACAGTATAATACTATTATTCTATCCATATCAAGCAGCCCTATTCACTAC
Organism: Nannopetersius ansorgii; assembly: GCA_037974605.1. Classification (NCBI taxonomy): domain Eukaryota; kingdom Metazoa; phylum Chordata; class Actinopteri; order Characiformes; family Alestidae; genus Nannopetersius; species Nannopetersius ansorgii. The sequence goes on from JBBPDE010038272.1 coordinate 9,514, forward strand.
ATCTCCCAAAGTATCCACACAGTCCCACTGAGTGAGTGCAGTTACTTTCAGTAATGTCCGGAGGTGCACACAGCTTGTATAATCACCACTGAACAGTAATGACCAGTAGAATGGTCTGCACATGACCCCAAGTTCACCATACCCATTGGCTAGAGGGATCTAAATAGCCCCAACGTTCGTCTCTGGAGTCTCTGGAGGGGTGCAGCTCAATACCTCTGGGATGAACTGAAGTGGAATTTGTTATCCACAACTAATCCTCCAACATCACTAATGCTCTTGTGGCTGAATGCAATAAAATATTCACAGGAATGTTTCAACATCTAGCCTTTAAAAAAAAAGCTGAAGCTGATACAACAGCAAAGAATAACAACGTCTTGATAATTGATTGCAGAAGAAATGCTGGAGTAGTAGGAGGTGCCAAGTTGGAGCCAATAGGAACAGTCACTGAACGGAGTCTAATGACTGAAAGGAACTTTATCAGCTTCAACACTCTAACTATCAGCTTCAACACTAACTATCAGCTTCAACACTAACTATCAGCTTCAACACTCTAACTATCAGCTTCAACACTAACTATCAGCTTCAACACTAACTATCAGCTTCAAC
>JBBPDE010038291.1:0-10119 GCA_037974605.1 Nannopetersius ansorgii
TGTCGGCGGAATAACGTAACATAACGGAGCGGGGTCACGTGACTCCACACGCGGTAGTGTTTTTAAAGGGAGAGTAACCGAAAGTATCGATCTGGAAAAATTCGATCGATTATAGGTTCTGAATGTCTATTTTGATTACTTTTCGATTAATCGCCCAGCCCTAGTTTGGGGCAGTTGTGATGATTCAGGCAAGAAGATTCCACAAACCTTCCATTCATCTGTTCGCTACAATAGCCTTATAAATGAAGAGCCCAACTTCAGGGACCCCACACAAGTCAGCATGGTTTTACGGTTTATGGAAATAATTTTTCCTGACATTTTCCCCAGCTCTTCCACCTGCCCTCTGTTCTTTCCACATCCCTCTTTCCTTCTGTTCTTCGCTGACTCATCCCTCTCTTCTCCTTCTTATGTAACTGACTCATAAGGGCATCTGACGAATGGAGGTGTGTAAATATGAATGTGTCTGTCCCCAGAGTTCATCCGGATGCACTGTGCCTCGAACCCGGACTGGTGGATGCCGTCTGAGGAGCAGATTAATAAGGTGTTCAGTGACGCGGTTGGTCACGCGCGTCAGGGCCGGGCCGTTGGAACCTTCATGCCTGGCGGTGGGGGCAGCAGCAGCAGCAGCAGTGGAAGCAGCCTCTACCTGGAGGGCTATGATGGACAACTGTCGCAGGACGAGCTTTACCTAAAGAGTTCGCAGAATGGGCTGGGGGACTAAAGCTGTCTGAGGAGGACACGGACCAGCAGACTGTTCTGCAGTGTCAGCACACACTGCACAGTTGGACTGTTGTGACTCTATGGCCTAAAGGCTCCATCCATTATGCCATCGACTGTTGAGTCTATGACACAATGGCCTGGAAGTTCACAAAGCAGGACTTTCCAGTAGGGTGGGTAACAATGATTCAGACAAAAAATACATTTATACAAGTCTCCCCTTACCACAGATATATCAGTCAAGACGTGTTTGGAATCTTCTTTAGTTTTCAACTGGAGCTAGAAGGCTGACACAGCTATCGAGCGGTGGAACCGAGTGACATTAGCATTGCATACGGTGCACGTCGAAATCATCAAAAGCTCGCCTGAAACCATGTTGTGTTGCTCTGTACTCTCAAACAGACGTGTTTATCTCTTTAACGGTGTAATATAGCTGCCTGATATCTATCCAAATGAGCAAACGTACTGGCAGAATCCAGGCTCTGAGATGCTACTATTGCTTTTGAGCTATGTAACAAGTTCACAGATAAGAACTGACTGAATATTATGCCCATGTCTCCAGTTCAGCACTAAAGAAATAAGCCTAAAACATGAAGCTTGCTTCAAAACAGTCGCTACATTTTGATACAAAATATCACATAAATTAATATTTTTCCAAACCATGGCCCAATAGGAATGTCTGGACAGACCTGACTTTAGAATTAAGTTATCTGGTTAACTGAGAAATCCTGATTTGTGAAATACCCCCCATGATGAGACAAGCAAACACAAAACCTATTATCCAGTTTTCCAGATACCCAGTCCCTTATACATCCTGCGTGCGTTTCCATCATTCCAGCAGTAGCATTTTTTAAACCGATATATACTCTAAACTTTGCAGTGTTCGCACATTATTCCTACCTGCTTGCTGTACTATGGTAGCACTGTACATACTGTAAAAGTGGAGAGTTTTGACTCTTGCAGGTCATCGCTGAGAGCAGTGTGTCGTTGAGAGCATGTGGTTGATCCTGACAGAGAGAGAAATTGTCAAATCACAACATTCATATCTCTTTACTACGTAAATTGGGCATATTATGATGCTATATTTTAGTTAACAATGTGATAGAGAAATAAATATGAATGTATCACTTGTAATGATGTTCATTGTAAATAAGGAAGTGCGATTCCTAGTTTCGGAGTCTATGTGTGCACACACACACACACCACATAAATTTAACAAGGTGCTATTATGACGAGTCATTATAGACAATGAATAACATATCAGTGAGTTTATTCATAGATGAGGACGTTCAAAGTGCTGTCTTATATTCTGTTGTCGGATGTTGAATGTTGTGGTAAAAAAAAAAATCAGTTTCATGGTCAATATTTGATGGAATCGTTTGTCCATGTTTGTGAATATGGAAGTAAGGCTAGGATATAGATGTGTACAGACGACTTGGTAAGCTCTGACTTAAAACGTAGAGGGAGATCCAATATAAAGGTTACGCTGTTTCTTACATATAAACACACATTTGTTGGAGGGGAAGGAAACTGAGCCTTAACGTGGAGAGCTGCAGAGATCGTTCTTCTACATTCAATGTGGACACACTTGGGGGTCGGTGCACAAAGGCCATTCTTCGCATAAGGACAACATTGAGATGCCTTAAACACAGACAAAGTTCACCACTCAGAACTCAAAAATACTGCCAATTTCTGACTGTTGCCAGTGTGCTGGGACTTTACCACTGCTGAGTCTTCTGGCTGACCTCGTTTTGTTTTCTTTCTTTGTTTCTTTCTTTTTTTTTTTTTTAAAGGAGTAGCCAAAAGAATTGGGCACAAAATTAGCTATATCCTCTTTCTGAGGTCTAAGCCAAGAAGGTCTGTCTAAGCCTGTGTTACTGTGTTCTGTAGCAGACTCTGTTGTGGTTATGTATATATGTGGTAGCTCAGTTGCCCTGTTCTAGAAATCCTATAGGCACTGTCACTGTGAAACCATAAACTGTTGTTTGTCCTTAATGGCAATGGAATATTCTTTGATGAGTTCTGTCTGGGTTTTTTTTTTCTCTCCTTTAAATATGGTCGTTTAAATCCTAGTCTATAAATCTGATGCAGAAGTGACCAGGTTTGGCAGTTCACATGGTTCTCCAGTAGATGGCACCAGACAACACGTGGAGGGGACTGCAGTGCTTCTTAGCACAGAATTTGCTGTAATTCATATTTATTTTTACAGAATATAAATATCCATGAATGCTACACTTGTCCAGTGTTAACTTTAATGGTTGCAAAATCCGCATTTTATTATGTAAATAAACGTTAAGCGAAGGATTTGTGTGATCCCATAGGGAACCTAAAATCTCAGAACTTGTGAAAGTGAAATCTCGGGACTTGTGAAACTACTCATGTGCAAATCTTTTGCTGTTGATCAAAGGCTGCGATCATTTCTGAAGACAAACACGTTTTCTTTCATCCGTTACGTAATCAACTGATTCAGGAATTGCGTACGACGTGGCGTCCGGCAGGAAAAAAACATTAGTCCCCCCCACAATAAAAATTATCTTGTTAATCTTGGGACGCTGCGATAACATCCAGCGCTTGCTGCAGGCTCCACCCCACCCCATTCGTTCTTCCACCCGTTTTCAGGCACAGACTGTCTCTTGCATTACTATTGGTTAGTAGCGCACTCGTCCTGTGTTTTGATTGGCTGTTGGTTTATAATCCAAAGCGATTGACCGATAACAGCAACCGAGAGGCGGGACTTGTCGGAATACGAGTGGGGGAAAAATTTGACACCACTTAGCGACGCAATGCACGATAATTATTCGATAGTTCATACGAAGTTGCTAAGGAAACCGCCACAAACAACATTTTACGAATGTCGAGTTTGTCGAAACGACCCTCAGTTTGCATCTGAACAGTGAAACTGGGTAGTTTGCTGTTCAAGGCCCCTACAGAGGGGAGGGGAGGGGAGAGAAGGAGGAGGGCAGGGGTGTTTGGATGCTGCAGGCTCTGGTGTAAACGTGCTGCCGTGGTTGTTTTGTTGGTGCTGTCAAGAAAATCGGGACTTTTTCCTACATGTTCTGCGTTTTGACATCACCCTGCAGATGGGCATCATGTGGAGCATAGGGTGTGTGGAGCGCGAGAGTGGGTGAGGCTGTCCCGGTTTGGGTTGGTCCAGATTTGGTCCAGGATTATCATCATTACATTTTTTGTTATCTGGGTAGTATACCGAATCACGGATGCCTCTGATCAGCCTGGACAACGACGATCCACGATGGGTTCCCACGCACGTGAACGTGACCGTGCTGCGCGCGAAGGGGCTGCGGACCAAGGGCAAGCAAGGGAGCCGGTACTTGTACACGGTCATCCAGGTTGGCAAGGACAAGTACACCACGGGCCTGGTGGAGAAGGCCGTAGAGCCTGAATGGAATGAGGAGTGCAGCTTCGAGCTACTGCCCGGGCTCCTGGAGGAACAGCCTGGCCCAGTGGGTGCCTATCCACCCGGGAGCAGCGACCTGGTCTTGACCGTCATGCACAGGGTCCTAATTGGACTGGACGTGTTCCTGGGCCAGGCCGTTATCCACCTGGACCAGACCTTTCGGGACGGAGTATGTCCCAAGAACGAGTAAGTTTTCTTTAGCACTAAAAGTCAGTACACTCTCTCCACTGTCATCCACACACACAGGAACACTTCAGGCCATTGTGGCTGTTGACAGTAGTCAAGTTGGTCAGGCTGTGGTTAGAGGAGATTACGGGGTGGTGGTTGTGAACTGTTCACATTTTCTAAATCTTTTAACACAGAATTAAATCTTAACACTGAGAACACCAGACTTCTGTAATCAGACATTTCAGTACCACGATGGCCCTGTTCTGAGGCAATGACTTGTTTTTTTCATTTAGAAAAGACCGCCCAGTGTGAAAAATCTTAAATATTACAATCTCAGTAGACATAATTTGTAATTTAACAACATCAGTCTACAGGGTAATGGAAAAGCGAGATAGTTTTGTTCATTCAGTTACTTTATTAGGGATAAGGCATCCCCACATGCCCCCCTTCACATCGAGTTGAGTGGATTACAGCATTGTAACTTAGGTATTTTCTTTGCAGGCTTAAGTACTGTAAACAGTAGAAGGAGCTGTCTGTAGGAGTGGGAAGTACAACGACTCTATTTTTGCTTGTTGGTACCGAGGTGAGGTATTTAACACGAGTGGCTCAAATCCTCTGGAATGATTAAGGGTGAAAATATGTGTACAGCCAGACAGCTATGAAAAGAGAGTTCTTTGGTTGTAGTTAATAAACTATATAATGATAATAATACACATCTATTAGGACTATATCCATTTTCTCAGGTGTTAGTGTGTGACACGCAGGCGAAAGCTGGTAAGGATGTGTTTTGGTAAGATTGGCCAAGCATCAGCGCAGCTAAGACTTCAGTGTCCAGCGGTGAGTGTGGAAGATCAGATGGTGCAGTGCTGGCCTCAGCAGGGGGCAGTGCCAGTGTGTTTCAGGAGAATTACAGCATTGGGCAGTGACTAAACAGACCACATACACACACACACACACAAGCACACACACTCTCTCTCTCTCACACACACACACACACACACACACACACACACACACACACACACACACACACACACACACACACACATCTCTCTGCAAAGTACCAGCCGTTGCATCCAGTGTGAGTAAGTCACTTTATGTGTTCTCATGATCTGTTGGTTTGCTACATGCTGATGTGTGTAGCTGTGGCTGTTGTTTTCATGCAAGTGTTGTTTTTCTCCATGATGATGACTGAGCTGTATTTTGGGAAAGCCTTGGAAGCCAAAGAGGACACTGGGGCCTCTGGGCTAAAGCCTTTAAAAACAAAACAAGGGAAGAAGCCGGGGAGCCGAGCCGGGCAGCAATAATATTGTCATTGTCATTTTTAACTGCAGATGCTTTTCCTTCTCTCTCTGTGTTGCTCCTGGAGCCTGTACAAAACACTCGGCTGTGGACGGGTCACTGAGATGTGTGTGAGAAGTAGCAATCCAGGCCTAACATCAGCAGTCACCGAATGGGCGGTTTTGGACGTGTCGGACTTCTTCCGCGAGTCGTGATTTAAGAGTGGTGCTATATCGGGCCGTGCCACGTTGCCTCCTATTGTGAAATTGTCTGTAATGTTTACAGGGAAAGGGCAAGAATGCATGACCAAGGGTTGCAGTCAGTTAGCTAGATCCGTCAGGGCCTGCTCTGTTCCTGCCTGCCTGAGTCACATGCTGAGGTGCGTGGGGAAGATCCAGCCCCGCACATGGAGTCCTCCGTCACACAGCCAGCGGAGTGAGAGTGAGGCAACACTGAACACATCTGGCTTTAATTGTGCTCCAAGCAGCACACACCCCTCTTTCTCTCTCTCTCTCTCTCTCTTTCTCTCTCTCTCTCTCTCTCTCTCTCTCTCTCTCTCTCTCTCTCTCTCTCTTTCTCTCTCTCTCTCTCTCTCTCTCATTCTTTCACTCTCTCTTTCTTTCACTCTCTGTCTTTCTCTCTCAATTGTTGTTTGACTTGGCCTCCATGCACGTGTGTATGTTGTGGCCCTGTGAAGTGCTGTGTGTGAGAGCGGAAACGAAGGAAATAGTTTGAACGTCCCTCTTCTCTTAAACAAAGGCACAGTGCTGGATTATGGCAGTGTGCCAGAGGCCCCCCACCAGCTCTTGAACAGAAATGTTTAGTCAGTATGAAAGGCCTCATGCCTCTGCTTCTGGAGAGGCGCAACCCATAGTTGGGAACATTTTAGCCACAGCTGTTGATTAGAGGACATCTCTGGCAGAGGGCAGGATGATGTATCTGAGGGCTGTGTTGGCTCTTGCAGTGGTGTAGTGATCAAGCGTGTATGTCCTCTTGTCTGTGGTGCAGGTGGCTGAAACTGCACTCTAAAGCAGGGAGGAAAGAGAAGGAGCGCGGAGAGCTGCAAGTCATCGTTCAGTTCACCCGCAACAACATGACCGCCAGTATGTACGATCTGACCATCAAGGACAAGCCTCGCTCGGCCTTCGGCAAGCTGAAGGACCGCGTCACCGGCAAGAAGAGAGGAGACGTGGAGTCCTCTTCGGCCATTCTGCCCGGCCGCTACGCTGCCCTGTCTGCCCCAACCGGCCAGGCCCTGCAGGAGAACAACAGTGAGGGGAAACCTGGGCTAGAAGAGAACGGCGATGAACGCAAGAGCAAACTGAAGGATTTCTTCCTGAAAGGAAAGCTGAGGAAGAACTCAGACACACGCTCCTGCTCGTCTCTGGCCTCGGAGAGCAGCATGGCATCCTCAGCCAGCGAGCCATTCGTTCCTATAGAGCTGTGCAGCACACCAATCTATAGCAGCAGAGTCATGGAACCCTTCCGCGCCGACTCGGATGGAGGAGTAAAAGGTAATCAGCACTAAAGCATCACTGTGGAATTACTGAGGTAATAACTATAACCAATAGTCAGAGTGCGAAGGTTTCTTTAAAAACGAGTCCTAGTTCAGATTGTTGCATAACACCAGGCAACAAAAATGTGTTGCTTTACATTTTGTAGCGTTTCCTATACAATCTCAGCACTGATTAGGCCTAAAGGGTTTAATTAGAAATGTCATTTTTTAGAAAAAAACTAAACTCGGCGGCTCGGCTGACAGGGTCTTTTGTTCTACTTATAACTTTTTGCATATTAATATGTTGTTTGTTTGTTGTACATGTAGATAACAGGGTTGCCGAATCTCACGCATTGAGCGTGAGACACACGCATCAGTGAGACTAACATGAAAATAATAGTAGTATTATAACAACTTTATAATGAAAAATATGCATACAGTGTAGTTTATCTCTAGAACAATTGAAGTTAGGAAAAAACAGATGTTATTTTCTGTGCAAAGCTTGACTAAGAAGCATCAAAAAATGCAATGAAACAGACATAAAAATGTGTGACTAAACTGCTTTCTAAACTGCTTTAATAGGAGACATCACTGAAAAAAGGGGTCAAATGCGTAAATAAAAAAATAAGGAAAAGCGGTTCAGATAATAGATGTTCACTTAGTTTCAGTTTTGCTTTTTTAGTTTTGGGGAAACAAAACTATTTTTTGATAAAGCAATAAAATTGCACAGATAAAGATAAACATTGTATCTTCAGGTCGTTGTAAAGATTCTCTGAAAGGTCTTTTCCTGTTCTACTGTTTGGTTGTCGTTGATTCTGCCGTTTCTGTTAAGGATGACTCATTAGACCAGTTGTAAAGGTTTGACTAATGAACACTTGCACTTAGTTACCTTTCTGTCTGCACAGTTCACTGGTGTCTCTAAGTTTGTTGACGTTTATCCTGTGCTGCTTGTCTTTTAATGTTTGTTTATTTATTGAGGATTGATTTTATCTGTTGCTTGTCTGTTTGACCACGACTCCTAAAGTGATGACCCATAAGCGAGCGTACAGCGACGAGGCTAGCAAAGTCACAGCTGCCTCACGGCCCTGTCCGGCTGTGGAGGATCTGAAAGGCCAGAACACACTGCTGTCTAAGTCTACTCTCTGCATAAATGGCAGCCATATCTACTCCTCTGAGCCTGTCTATAGCAAAGGCTCCAGCGGCCTGCCGGTCAAGCGCAGTCTGCTGGAGAAATGCTCTCCGCTCTCACGCTCGCTGCAGAACCTCACCCGCCGCAGCGAGGATCCCCAGAAGGCAGAGGGGAGGCGCTGGTCCATCGACAAAAGCAAGAAGGAGGCAGACCGGGATTCTGAGGGGTCCCCGCCTCAGACAGAAGGAGCTAAAACGTTGGAGGGAAAGCCAGTCTTAGCCACTGCCCCGCTAGTGGTAGCTGCTGCTGGTACAGAGGGCTCAGAGAAGGCAAAGAAGCTGAGGAAGACTCTGTTCTCCAGTGGCAGGAGTGACTCCCTCCCAGCCAAACCCGAGCAGGCCGCTGTTCCTCAGGAGGGACGTTTGCGTGGCTGGTTTGGCTCCAGCGACGCCCAGAACAAGCCAAGGTGAGTTAACACTTGACCTTAGGATGGCTAGATCTTAAACGGTCACGCTGGTCTTTCAAATGTGTATGCAGACAATTCACATAAAGCCATGTGTAAACAGGGCCTAATTTCCGAGCTGTGTTTGTATGAGAGAGAAGGTTTCCAGTTTAAGCAGTCCGGGAGTATTAGAATCTGTCCCATACAAAGTGCTGTTGCGTGTTCTATATCAGTTTGCCTGTACAGGTTTACAACTGGATCTTAAATCGTTTTGAAGCACAGTGAAATGTAATAGTTTCATGTTATTTAACATTTTTGCTGCTTTAGCCATTTAGTGTTTTATTCATCTTTTGCCTGTAAACTTTTCACATATTTTTTGCAAAAGAAAGGCTTGGTTACATTGCATTTTTTACATTCTCTTATATAACAGGGCTGCAAGATATGGACAAAATATCTGTACCGTAATTATTCTTCTGTATGTCGTGGTTGCAGTGCTTTTCAATATATTAAAGAGCCCATATGATCACTTTTCTGTAATTGAAGAGATAGATATTGTTAGTTTCAAAATTTCCCAATCCAAACAGTTCATACATGGAAAGTAAGCTGCAAAAACAGCTTGTTTTGAAATCCAGGTTTTTACAAGCAATACCGTAACGTTCCAAGAGCACCCGCATTTTGTGAAAAACCTTGTTCTTGTGTTTTGGTAAAAAAAAAGAGGCCTAAAAAGGCCTATTTTTATAGTGTAAACCCTAAATATGCCCCAAAATATGCTCCCAGAGTACCTTTTCAATTCAATTTCATTTTAAACTCAGTTTAATGCAACACCCTTAAAGAAAATGTAAAGGTAAACCTGTATTCACCTCTTTTAATTTAATTTACAGTAATATAAATACAGGGCTTTAAGAGGGACAAAAAAAAAAGAGAAACACTGAGACGATCCACTGCAGAGATTCTGGTCTGCAGCTCCCACAGATGCTACAAGCGGCAGCAGCAAGGAGAAATAAATAAACAGAAAACTTTATTGATCCCGGAGGAAGTTGCTTAAAAACCACTAGTTGTTAGCATTAGCACCGTGTGGCGAGCCAAAACAAAGGCTAGTAATAGTAACAATATATTTTATTTATATTGCACTATATATATAGTAATCCCCACTACTCGCGGCGGTTGCGTTCCAAGAGCACCCGCGTATAATGAAAAAAAACGCATTGTTGTGTTTTGGTTAAAAAAAATGCCTAAAATGTCAATTTTTAGTGTAAACCCTAAATATATCGTTGCTAGGTTACGGAACGAAAGCGAGACTGACACGGTTCTGTCTGCCATGTTTTTGTTTAGCGTTTTTAAAAAGTTTTATTATTTAATGTAAATATTCTGCAGATTAATGCACAGTATTATATAGTAGGGCTGGGCAATTTGGCCTAAAATCAAAATCTCGATTAATTGAACATTTTAACTCGATTACGATTAATGAACGA
>JBBPDE010038402.1:0-10116 GCA_037974605.1 Nannopetersius ansorgii
TCAACTTTACACCATTATACAAGCTGTACACTGATTACTTTACATTCTATCAGAGTTTCATATATTTAGCGTTGTCCAATGAAAAGATATAATAAAATATTTGCAAAAATATTATATCCCATGGACATAATATACTATTAAGACCCATTTTAGGCATAATAATAATAATTGAACCCTGAAGACCATTTGATGGTGCATTTACATTTTAATTTGAGTTCAGCTTTTACATTGTGCTTATAACTCCATGTGCTTAAACCAAGATGTATAAGGAGTGGGGTCCTTGAGATCCAAGTTAACAGTATCCATTTAAGAATGGCAAAATGAACTGTTTAGCCTCATAACTTCTTTAGGAAAACATTTAGATATTTCACTGCCTCTGCATTATTGCTTTGTTGAACAGTTTTAATTTTCCTGTTAGCAGCCAGGGGTTCCATGGCTGGGAGAGTGATGATGATGGTGACATGGACGATGAAGACTCCATTGTCACAGCATTGGGCTGCCTGGGGCCACTGGGTGGGCTCCTGGCCCCTGAAATTCAGAGATACCAAAAGCACTTAAAAGGTAAAGCATTTTGGTTGTTAAATACTTGGGGCTGAAGCTGTGTGTAATCTCTGGCAGCCCTCTGCATTGAGCTTCCTTCCCTTTTCCTGCACTTTCTCACACTTCCTGCAGAACAGTAAGCAGTGAGTGACAAATTTTGCCAAACAAAATGATAACCACAATTAGCCTTGTGTTCTTTGCAGTGTTGGTATTGATCTATGAAAGCTCTCTAAACCTGTGCTAAATGTTTTGTGAAGTGTGTGTGTGTGTGTGTGTGTGTGTGTGTGATGTCTCTTGACTATGAATGGAACCCATGTGCTTAGTCTGGCGAACTGATGACTTAAAGGGTGTCTTTGTTCTATTTCCAGCGCTATAAATTGAATTAATTCCCAATGTCTCTTTTTCAGTTTGTAGTGAGTGAATGAAGAGTGCTTGATTTCATGCAATGAAGAACACAGGAAAGGCTTAAAACCATGCTATTAAAATTGAATTTGGCAACCAAAATATCCCAGTATTTTATTGTCTACTGGTTTAAAAATATCATTGCGGTTCTTTGATCTGAAGTAGGTAATTGTGTGTTGATTTTGCAATGATACATTGGTTATAATAGACTACAATTATAAAGTATCTTTGGTAAGAGTAAAAGCCTGCTGTTTTTGTCTCTGTTACAGTAACATTTGTGTTGTCTGTGTATTTGGAATGTGACATTAGAGATTTACACCCTTTTACCCTGTTTTACAGTAGACGTTTTATGATGTTGACATCTCACCCCTACAGATCAGAGAGGTGAGCAGAACTCTCCCTCCAGCAACATGGCTGAGCTGAGCCCAGGGGCAGTAGGGGCAGGTCGGGCCGAGCATCAGGCCAGCATGAATAGCATGATGTTGGAGCGCATGAGCACAGACATCCGGGCCCTGACCAAGCAGTACTCTCGCATCAAGAGAAGGCAACAGCAGCAGGCCGGCCTGCTCTACATCCACACAGGTAGGATAATCTCACACTACAGCAGAGTAGACTGGAGAGGTTACACAAAATGTAATAATCTGTCTTTACCTATACTGTTTTTATTTTTAAAGCCATTGATATTTCATAATAGGTTTTCTGTATACTTAGGACAGGTTTTCACTCTGGCCAGAGGGGGGAGACAAATTCCAAGGCTTTTTCACATCGAGATTGAGTTTTAAAGTCAAAATAATGCGACAAAACAAAAGCGAGTTTCAAAAAAGAATGCATCACGACTAATGCTCTTTGTACTTTATGCTCTATGGTTTGTTTGCACCTTTCAATGCCTGGAGAGCTCAGGTGAAGCAGAGCCGTAATCCCAAACAAACATCAGTGATTAACCTTTTTTAGCTGTTTTGGACAAGTGTTTAGCTTAGTTCAGCACTATTTACACTAATATGTGTGAAAAGACCTAAATTAAGCTAATACAGTAATCCCCCACTTTTCACGGGGTTACGTTCCAAGAGCACCTGCATAGTAAAAAAAAACGCATTGTTGTGTTTTGGTTTAAAAAATGCCTAAAAATGCCTTTTTTTTTATAGTGTAAACCCTAAATATGCCCCCAAATATGCTCCCAGAACACTTAATTTTCATGTTAAACTCAGTTTAATGCATTGGCCTTAAAGAAAATGTAAAGGTAAATAAATAATCAGCATCAGAAAACTTTATTGCTTTAAAAAACCATTACCATTAGTGCTTAGCATTAGCAGCATGTGGCGAGTGTATACAAAATAAACGTTCAAATAACCCACATGTTTAGACAGGGCACAGCTTACTACTACAAAATAAACTGAGATAACAGTTGAAAATGGTGGGGGCGTTAAAACACTAAAATACAAGGACAATTCACGGAGCAGTCATGCTACATGCTGCAGCAGTCCCCTTCTTTTTATGGTGGTTGACGGTAATACAGTTCGGTTCGGTTCGGTTTGACTGAGTTTCAGATCATAGACTGAGTTTCAGAGCTCAGAATGCTTGTTCATAAGATAGAAAGTAAAAACATGCATTTTTGGTAATTGCGATAATTAAGAAGTGATCCCAGCTCTAGTAGGTAGAGTAATGGATTTTATTGCATCTCAGATTACCATCTATGTTGATGTTTAGTTCATCTTGAGATGCCAGTTTTCCAGACGGGGATTAAGCATAGTCCTGGCTTGTGAAGTAGTTTTCAATGGTTATCTCAGTTGGAAGGCAAAGGGTGTCCAAGACTAGGCCTAATCCCGGTCTGGTAAACTAAATCTGTAAGAAATTTTCTTTTACAAAACCATTTCTACATACAGACCAAAAAATGGATTTAGTTTTAGAGCATATTTTAACATCAGACCATAAAAATACTGTTTTGTAAGTATCATTTGCATCCATCATTTATAATATCATTAATAACATTTATTCAGAATCAAGACACACTTAAAATCTCTTCTACTTCTACAAGTATGTAAGTTTTAGGACCAGATGTTCACATGTTTTCCTCAGGACTGCCAGTGGAAGCTGAGTCTGTTGCTCCTCATGAACAAACGAGCCACGACGCTGGTACTGACTGCTCATGGTTTTTCTACTTAATTTTGGGTGTCGGGCTGTTTTTAATAATTCACTGTGTTATCCTGGTGGTCTGGAATACTGTGCTGAGGTTTAGATTGATGGGACTTTAAAGTGAGTTTATCATGCTTCTGCTATTTTTAGTTGTTTTTTTTTTATTTGTAGTTTTTTTCCTTTCTGTTTTTTCAAAATGGAAACTGTGCAGGAAAATGTTCCTTCTTATGAAAATTTGCTCTCTCTGTTAATCATGGGTTCTTCTGTCCTTGCAGCAGCACTGGAAATGGCCATCTCTTTTATTGAAATCAGTTCTGCTGATTGATTAGCTGATGCAGTTTCACTGTGACATATTTTGACTTACTCTGTCATCACCATATATTTTGATTTGTTTTAGACAAATGTCCAGCCACAAGCATCCTGGCTTCTCAAGTCCACACTTCACCTGTGGTCAACCATCTCCTCTTGGGCAGGAAGCCTAGAGCTGCCCAGCGTCCCTCCAGGAATGGGATCGTCCCCCTGCCCCAAGCTCAGTCCACCCCAAACCAGGACCACGGAGCCCAGATCAGGCTTCAGTCTCCCTGGCGCACCCATGTTCGCACCCATCGCAGGAATCTAGCCAGGGCACGGGCCCAGCTGGGCTTTGATGACTCTTCAACATTCGAGGATGATGCCAGCCCTGAGGGCCTCCCGAAGGTAACAGGAGAAGAGGAGGAGAAACAAGACGATGAAGAGAAGGAGGTGGAGGATGATGGTGAGAGGCAAGACTCAGAGGAACACCCAGTAGCAGTGAGTACAGAGCATCACTTGCAGGACTTTGGGTGTGAAGAAAAAGAAGAGATGAAGGAAATAGAAGAACAGCTTTCAGCTCTAGAGCTGGAACCATCAGCACAAACTTCTTCTCCAGCTGTTAGTGATGGAGGATCAACTCCAGTTAGTCCACTTCCAGAATTGGAGAAGCACCCAGAGTCAGAAGTACGCCCAGAATCGGAAGTACACCCAGAGTCAGTGGTGCAGCTTGAGTCAAACCAACCATCAGTACTGCAAGCTGAGTCAAACCTGCAGTCACAGCAGTTTTGCTCCACCCGGCGCACTGCTTCTGACTCTTCCAGCTCAGAGAGTGGTGGTGGGTCTCTCAGACGAAGCCCCTCTAAACCACAGCAGATCTACTCCCCTTTCCCCTGCATCAAAGCGCCCCGAAAGTCCACTGCTGCCAGGAACTTGGGCCTTTATGGCCCCACACCAAGGACTCCCACTGTACACTTTCCCCACATGAGCAAATCCATGAACCGGCTGGGAACCAGTGCCTCCGCATCAACCAGGCGGCGATGATGAGCAGCTTTTAAGTTACTGATGTGATCATTCGTGGGTTTGTACTTGCTGCTCCGCTCAGTTACAACTCATTTTCAGTCCGTCCTACTATTATCAGAATTATACCACGGGGGTGACCAACTGAGCTATCCATGCTGTTTTTTGTCGCTGCTCTGGTGAGGTTGATTCAGCCAATTGTCATTCATCCTTTAGTGCACATTGTTTAGAAACACTTCAGTGTGAAATGCTTTGCTGCAGACCTGGTTGTTGTAGATAATCAAAACTAGATGGTGCCAAATTTGCCTCCATACTAGTTGTAGTTGGATTATTTGACAAAAAGCTTCCTACTGCTATCTTCCCTAACATTGTGGACCTTCACACGGACACCATTTGAAATAACTACTCACTCTAAATTCACTGTACATTCACTGATCATTTCCAGTCCAGGGGGGGATGATGTTCTGTGCAGTTTGGTGCTTTTTCTCTTTGAACACACCGACTAAGGTCTTCCTGTATAGCAGTATACATCTCTGATGCAAATACTCACAAATAATTTAGAATACTTACAGTATCTTTTCATTATTGGCTGGCAAATGCCTCACTTTCTGATAGAAGTCGCGTTCCCCAAAGACTTCTCCTGAGGCACAGCTCACTTTACAATCTGCTTGTTTTCTTATCTCATTACCTTTGCCAAAGAGGCCCTTTAGTAAAGTTGATTTGCTTTTTTGCTGCTGTCCTGTTTACCTTCTGTACTTTTACCTCTTCTGTAATCTTTGATGCTTTTGTGTTATGCATTTCCTGGTGTAATTTATAACATTTCAGTTTATTTAAGTTAACAATCTGACTCTGCTAATAATTTCAGTCTGTTGAACTGTACTTACTTAAATCAGAGAATATATCATATTCAGAGTATAATTAATATATATATATATATGTATGTATGAAATATATACTCTGAATTATATATTCTCTGATTTAAGCTCAGTAATATATATGGTATTCAGAATATATACATTCTAAAATTGGATGGAAAGGAATGTCTCTTGGTATATTTACTTTTTCTAATGATGTTTGAGTAATTTGATTTCACAGTAAATAAATAAGGATAAAAGGCGGCTCAACCGTTTTTTGTTTTTTTTATCAGATCAACACAAAATGCAACTGTGTATTTTTAAAACGGAGCTATTGTGGCAGATAACCTTTGAATGGCAGATAACCTTGAAATAAGAATGTGTAGTTTCGACTACATTTAATTACCTATTCATGTGGAAGTTCAGGGTTGAATAGACATTTTTGTGTAATGTTTGTTTGCCTATTCAGCCTCCAGAAGCTTAGCTGGACTTCATGTTATAAGAAGGGTTTTAGCGCCATTACATATCAGGCTTAAAGGCACAGTAACATTTTTTTTTAATTTCCAGGCCTTATTACTTTTGGTACATAAACGTAGGATGAATTCTAAATGGCCTTTGACATGACTAGTAAACATAACTAATCATCTGTACCATTGCAAAGCAAACAGATGGTTTCAGATGGTCTGCAATATGCAATACACTTATTGAAATGATGTTGGTTTATACAATCTACGTCCTGGTAGGCCAGAGACGTTTATCTATGGATCCAGTGGCATCTATGGGTGGACAGCTGCTTCTTTGGATACTGGTCATGTCTCCATTCACACAAGTCACATGACATTGATACAATTTAGGGGAGACAACCTCTTTTGAATTTTTTTAACTTGCATTAGCTGCCCAAAGCCAAAACAACACTTTTAGAGCTTCCAAAATAAAAGAAAAAAACCGGCAACAATTGTTGCAAGTGGGATTAAATCGGTTAAACAGCAGAAAGTAAATATAGAGAAAGTGTACTTGGACACATACTGTAAAGATTAGGTGTAGTGTTTTGATTAATAACTGCTGTTTGGGAGAGTGAGTACACTGTAACCACTGGAGGGCGCTGCTGTTACAGTAACAGTAATTTCCCTAGCGATTCATTTGGTGGGACGCTGAATAACTACAAATATGAGGGATTTACACGTTATCACACACACACACACACACACACACACACTATAAACAAATGATGAGCGAGAAATTATGTATAGAAATCTGATCCCCAAGAAAGCTCATTAACTCTATCCTTATTTTTAGAACAAATACTCCATATATGCACTGATTTATTTGTTAAAGTGATTTGATGGTGATGCTCATGGTTTTGTTTTTCCTTAACTCTAGGCTGTTGAAACCACTGGCCCATCTCTCCACTAAGTAAAACAAACAAGTGATTTTGTTCTGCTACTTTGCCTCTACTTTTCTGTTCTTACAGTATTCATAATAGTTGTGTGGTGTCCTGTATTAAACTATAGTAATTATGTTAATAGACCGTGAGTCTTGTAGAGTCCTGTAGAAATTCCTGATTTATCTAAAGTATGTACAGAGTCTCAGGCTTCATTAGTGTAGTTATTTATGCAGACCATGATTCCAAAGCTCCTATCCAGAAAAAGCACATTTTGATCTGTTTTTACTAAATAGACTGTCAGATTAGTTTATGAGATTGTAAATAAAACATAAAAATGACTCTGAGTACGTCTGAGTTTTGACCACGACGTGGAGGCTAAGATTGGATTTTCAAGAAAATCTCATGATGCCATGTGACCCACACACTGCTTCTTTCTCTGGGTCAGAGATCTTAAAGGAGAAAATTTATTACCATGTCGCCAGGCCACTAAAACATTTCTGTCAGCGCTTGATTGATCCATTCTCTGCCCACAAATACTTTGGTGGAAGAGATGAAATTGTTTGAGAAAATTATGAGAAAACAAGATGAAACTGAAGAAAATAACTAGTCCCACTACAGCTGGTGTCCTGGTAGTTAGGGAGTCACCCATGTGATCAGAGGGTTGTGGGTTCAAATCCCAGGACTGCTAGTGGCTCCTCTGAGATTCCCTTGAGCAAGATACCGTCCCCACACACTGCTCCCCGGGTGCCGCAGCGCTTTCTGCCCTCTTGTTCACTTGGTAAATGGATTAAAAGCAGGGAAAGAATCTCACACTGTGTGCATGACTACAGTTGGCCACTTTCAAAAGATCATATTTATATACATTCGCGACATAATGTTTTTCCAGTTTAAAAAAAATGATATGGATAATGTTGTCAGAACTAGGCAAATGGAGCCCTTGCAATCGGAAGGTCATGGGTTCAAATCCCAGGACCTCAGTGGCACCTCTAAAGTAACTTTGAGTAAAGTCCTGACCCCACACTACCGGGCGCCACTGTCGGCAGCCCTCTGCTTCACTCAGGTGAATGGGTTAAATGCACATGACTGAGGTTATTTCCTCTGGGATCAATATATTATGTAAAATAAATAAAATATGCTAATGAATAGCGTGCTCTAGATATTATGCATTTTGACAAAAGTTGTGTCATGCATTAGGTTGAGTGTGATATTTCCCAGCAATTTGAAAAAATTAGTTTAGCCTGGCAACAGTTGCTGGGAATTTGCATTTGTGGGCGGAGCTTGGCTGGGTCAGTTCACCTTCACTTCAGATCTCTGGAACAGGTTCACAGTCATAGAGCTGCTGCTGACTGAAGCCCTGGATCCGCATGTAGAGAGAAAAGTTCAGCCCAGTGAAAGCAGAAGTGAGTCCTCGAACCAAGCTCTGGCGCAGAATGTTCTCCCAAAGCCCAAAATAAACAGCCGGTGTCATTTCTGCTGGATTTACATGCATCACTGTGTGCTTGTGAGAAAATGTTGGACGCAGATTTCCCAGGAGATCGCGGGGGATGGTCTGTGTACTGATCGAATGGGCAGACGGTTCTTCTGCGACTGGCCGACGGCCGAGTTATGTTTGTGTGTACTCCATGTCTGATTTCCTTAGGGACTAATTTGTCTCCTAAGGAGGAGGGCAAGGCTGGATGTCACCTACAGCATGGAACAGCATGTAGAACCTTATTTAGCTAAAGCTTAGGTGGCAGATTCAGCCCATAAACTTTATTCATTGCACATTTAACATATACACACTGAACCAAGAAACAGTGTAGGAGCTTGAGGTAAAGGATTGGGATTAGTGCAGCATGTATAAAATGCTGTCAACTAAGAGAATACATGGAGAAATGGAAGCTAGCCCACTTTCACTGCACTGGACATAAATATTAAGAATCTGTAGAAACTAATCTTCACTGTACCACAAGATGAATAAAAAATGCAGTCGAATCCAAAAGAAGGCCAGCAATAACATTAAGTTCCTGCCAATAAAAACAACAAACAGGACGATTGTGAAACAATCATAAAGAACATATAAGTGAATGATCTGTGAAATAGCAGGCTCAGAAGGGACTAGCAGCTTTCAAATTCATTTTCAGAAAAAGGTTCTGTGCAGGGATGTCTGTTCAGCAAGGTGTAAACAATGAATGCTCCTTCAAAGGTACAATATGATTCTTAAGGTTAAATTTGAATAGCTGTAATACAAAACACAAAACGGTACCAATAAAAATGTTTTTTTTTGTGGTGTATAGTAGTAAGTAACATCATTGCCTTCCAATCCTGAGTAACATACCACACTACATCTTTGAGTCCATGCGCAAGACTCCTAATACTACAAAATGCATCTACAAAACGCTGTAAATGTTTTTTGACCTAATATAATGTAACCTAACCTAATGTTAAAGTAGAAAAGTAAAATAGAAACCTGCAGTCAGGATGGAGTGTAGTCCTTTGGTGCATCTTAAAAATGTAGTAGTATGGTACAATTATGTTCCCCTACTAAAGTAACTAAAGATACCCTTGCAATGATCAGCCCAGCACTCCAGTTAAAGTTTAGTACCTTTTCTTTGAGTGTTGAATGTGTAGACACACAATCTGAAAGTGTACATTTCTGCCCCAAATCTACAACCCTTTTCAGAACATCCCATTCAGCCCAAAGTAAATTTTGAGCATTGTTTTGAAACCTGTGGGCAGTTGCCTCCCAGTGGCCTGTGGTGATACTGCTTTTTCTTTTAAAGTTATGCTAAAACAGACACTTACCCAAAGTAAATATGTTGAAGTTGCAAAGGTTGGAAACTCCTGGTTAAAAGTCATAATGTTACCTGTAGCGATGTTAAAGTACCCCTCATTTCCGCCAACTACCTTCCCTCACTCTAGAGTCCAGCTCCAGACTGCGGATAGATAGAAGTCCTTCAGCTGCGGAAAGAAGATTTCCTTTTGGTTAACCAGGTATACGGTGATCAGGGATCTCCCAGTGAGAGATCATGAACTTTGTTTTGGTTCATTTGTATGGGGAACTGTACTGTGCTGTGTTTATTAACATACACACACACTAGGGCTGCACAATCATGGGCAAAATGATAATCATGATTATTTTTATCAATATTGAAATTACTATTCATTATTTTCGCATTTTATTTCATTTTCTATTTTAAACAAACAGTAAGTGAACAAGGCTTTCAGTTCAAAATGAAACCTCAAATAAAAATAAAATTTGCCCAAGACAAAGGAATAACAAAAAATAAATATGCAGGTGCAGAGTGCAAACAAATGAAAAATGAAGCCCATGCAGAAAAGACACATACTACAAAGAACAGGAACATACTACAGGCCTACAGATTTTTGGCATGAAATACCAGCCTGTAAACATTTTGTGGCTTAAAAGATGACCGAAGGGAGGTCACACACACACACACACACACACACACACACACACACACACACACACACACACACACACACACACACACACAC
>JBBPDE010038432.1:0-10115 GCA_037974605.1 Nannopetersius ansorgii
CCAACTTCATATGACGAAACCATCATGTTCTCATAAACGACATACTCCCCTTCCACCTGAAAGGGAGAACCAATCACAGTCTTAGTAAAGCCTAGATTATACACCCTCTAGGTTTTTGCTACTATAGGAGTTAGTCTGTAGTCAAAGAACAGTGACTTTACACTCAAACACACCTTACTTCTCGTACCACAGGAGGTGACCGGGAACTGGTAGATGGTGAAGTCAGCATTGCTGTCGACAGCAGCGCAGGATTCGCCAGCAGCTTCCAAGAGGCTGAGGTTATCCGGAGAGATACGAGGGAGTGTGACATCTTTGGCTACAACCACCACAAACTGCCCATCTTTGGTGCACTGCACAGTGACTGAACCAAACAAGGATTTAGAGAGTTTTATATTCATTACACAAGCAAACAACCAATGGTGACTGGAAAAAACAGATTTGAGTATTTCTGGGACTTTGTGCCCATTCATTCTGAATTACATGAGGCTCTTCCCCAAACTGTGTCCACAAAGTTGGAAATATGGCGTAAGTGGACAGCCCCTTTAAATCACTCACCTGTCTTCCCATAGTAACACAGGGGACCATCATAAGGGCGGATGAACTGCCGAGTATCATAACAGCAGTTCAGAGCCTCACAGTCAGCTAGAGTGATGCCTTGTTCTCCACACCCCACTCGGGTGGCCTCGTCCCCCTCACAGAGCTGGGGTGGATGCCGGGGTGGATGCCGGGGTGGATGCTTTGCTCTGGGCTGGAGCCGATAGCTACCCCGACGGAGCCCCTCAGATCGTGGCGACGTTGGAAACGTACTCTCTAGTGCTAAGCATTTCACATGAAAAATAAGATTAAGCTTAAGTTCTGAAGTGTTCATGGACTGCCCCTTTAGATCACTCACCTGTCTGCCCGTAGTAACACAGGGGACCATCATAAGCACGAAAGAACTGCCGAGTATCATAACAGCAGTTCAGAGCCTCACAGTCAGCTCGAGTGATGAATTGTTTTCCACACTGCATCCTGCTGATCTCGTCCACCTCACAGTGCTGGGGTGGAAACCAGGGTGGTGGCTGGGGCGAATAGCCACCCTGACGGAGCCTCTCTGATCGTGGCGACGTTGGAAACGTACTCTCGAGTGCTAAGCATTTCACATGAAAAATAAGATTAAGCTTAAGTTCTGAAGTGTTCATGGACTGCCCCTTTAGATCACTCACCTGTCTGCCCATAGTAACACAGGGGACCATCATAAGCACGAAAGAACTGCCGAGTATCATAACAGCAGTTCAGAGCCTCACAGTCAGCTCGAGTGATGAATTGTTTTCCACACTGCATCCTGCTGACCTCGTCCACCTCACAGTGCTGGGGTGGAAACCAGGGTGGTGGCTGGGGCGGATAGCTACCCTGACGGAGCCTCTCTGATCGTGGCGGCGTTGGAAATCTACTCCCTAGCGCAAAGCATTTCACACGAACACTAAATATTATTCTTAAAAACTGAAGTGTTCGTGGAGTGGCCCTTTAAATCATCACTCACCTGTCTTCCCGTAGTAACACAGGGGACCATCATAAGCACGAAAGAACTGCCGAGTATCATAACAGCAGTTCAGAGCCTCACAGTTAGCTCGAGTGATGCCTTGTTCTCCACACTGCATCCGGCTGACCTCGTCCACCTCACAGTGTTGGGGTGGAAGCCAGGGTGGTTGTTGGGGTGGAAGCCAGGTTGGTGGCTGGGGCGGATAGCCACCCTGACGGGGCCTCTCAGATCGTGGCGGCGTTGGAAATCTACTCCCTAGCGCAAAGCATCACACGAACACTAAATATTATTCTTAAAAACTGAAGTGTTCGTGGAGTGGCCCTTTAAATCATCACTCACCTATCTGCCCGTAGTAACACAGGGGACCATCATAAGCACGAAAGAACTGCCGAGTATCATAACAGCAGTTCAGAGCCTCACAGTTAGCTCGAGTGATGCCTTGTTCTCCACACTGCATCCGGCTGACCTCATCCACCTCACAGCGCTTGGGTGGCGGCCGGGGTGCTAATTGGAGCCAAGGGGCACCCCGTTGGCGCCCCCCAGATCGTGGCGGCGTTGGAAATCCATTCTCGGGGGAGAGGTTCCATGAATCCGCCGACGCCTGAGCACCGCAGAGAGCGGCGCACACGGTCAACACAGCTTTAAACATGCTGCGTAGAATCTCCAGGTCAACCAGGATCTCAACCCACCCTGGGACTTTAAATAGCGTTTGATTCAGTCAATTATCCGCAAAGGCAGTCAACAATTAGACTAATTAGGACAGAATTCAGTCCACTGTCGCCCTCCGCTGGTCGATACACTAGAAAACTGTTTCATGTTTTCCAGTTTATTGTCATAAACAGTGACTGGAACCAGTAATGAAACTTGGTAACTTAACGTTTCTCCTTAAAGCTCCCAACCGAATAAAGATAAGCATGTAATATCATTACCAGTAATGAAATTTCTTGTACTCACGGCCCCCTTAAAGTTTTCACTGAATTCACAAAATAATATTTAACAGTAAACTAGCATTTTAAGTAGAATAAAAGAAGTAAATAGTAAAAACGTAAACAATTCATAGTTTTATTGTTATATACAGATAACAATGGAACATCATTACCAGTAATGAACATTTCTTGGACTCTTCAAAGTCTGCACAGTAAAATAGTATTCAACAGCACTTAAACTTAATTAGAATAAAAAATAGTAAAAGTAGTAAATGGTCAATTAATAAGGTGCATTGTAGACAATGTTTAGCTTTGAAAGTACATAAAAAGGGTGTAATGTGTGTAATGTGTACAATAGAAACATAGCTGCATATGTATAGAAAGGTTAGTTTCAGTGTTCAGCAGCTTTAACACTTAAAGTTTCACTTAAGTAGAATAAAATAAAAGTAGCAAAATAGTAAAGTACTAAATGGTTGAATAGTAAGGTAATGGTAGATAATGCTTAGCTTTTGCAAATATGTGGAAAACGTCTCCAGTGTAGAGATATAAACATTCCCGCATTGGTAAAAAAGGTAAGCTTAAAGTTAGTAGTTTTAAAGTAGAGGAAAGCAGAAGGAAAACAGTTTAGTAGCGCTGATGTCGTTCAGATAGAAACTGTTCCAGAACCTGCTGGTGCCGGTCTGGATGCTCGTGTACAGCTGGTAGCCTAGTGGTTAGGGCAGTCGGCCTGCGACCAGAAAGTCCGGGTTTGGTTCCCATGACCGCTGGGCACCGCTGAGGTGCTCTGAGCAAGATACCGTCCCCACACACTGCTCCCCGGGGCGCTGTGTTCGTAGCTGCCCCCTGCTTCACTTGGTGAATGCGTTAAATGCAGAGGTTGAATTTTGTGCTGTTCACACTGTGTGCTGTGGTGTGTTTACGTATGACAAATGGTCACTTTCACCTGAGCGGGAAGAGTCTATGCCTGGATTTGCTGGGATCAGCAAGGTTTTCCTCCTACAGCACTGTCTGTCAAGCTGAGTGCTACGTGCTGTGACTGGAGAGGCACTTGAAAGTTATTTTGGATTGTTCTGCCCACCACTACTGGCAACCCTGCATGATACACTGGAATTTACATCATCAAACACTTTCCTAGCAGCATGGGTAGAGCACAGGCATGTCCTCTCTTCTATTTTTCATATTTTTATAACATTGTCAGCCTTGCTTGAATGTCTCAATCTACCTCATGCAACCCTGTTTTGGATATTTCCAGATTAATCTAAATATTTTTAAATGTTTACTTATTTACTTATGTAAGGTTGTCCTCTTGGTAAATTCTAACAGTTAGCTAAACAACTAGGTTGTTGTTTTGAGAAGAAGCTAACATTAGCATGGATTTGCAACCCTGTTACTTGCAATCCTGATTTTAAAAGTTGTTTAAATTAATTTAAATCAACTCATATCTGAACTCAAATGATTATTTAGAGAGAATGTTACTTTCGTCATGTAATAGTGAACAAATTATATATATATATATATATATTTAAATTATGATACATTATCAGCTCCCAGGTTGTTGGTAACAGGGTTGTACCAATTACAACATTGTACCAATGTAACAATAAATAAAACATTTAATTAAAAAAAATGTCTTTGATGCCTGAGTTGAGCCAATCAAGTTTTTGATAGTTTGTAACCTAGTACTCATGTGTACATAACAAAAACTGGCAAAATATAATTTTTTTCCCCCAAAATTCTAAAGCCCAAATGTCCTCCAAATCTGGAATGACCCATATAGAGTCACAAGCCAATACAGCTGGCTTTGCTTTTTTGGAGACTACTTTTACCGCTCTTACTGTATACATGCATTGTCATATGTTGTTTCAATACATTCTCTAACACTGGCTTAGGCTTTTTGTAGTCCTTGATAGGGTTGGATGGGACATTTTCTTTCATTTGAAAATTAGTGTAAGGGCCTTTCACAAGCCATTCTTCCTCATTCCTTCTGTGTCCTGTGTCTACAATCAGTAGTTTCTTCTGACACTGTATTTGCACCTTCATCGATATCCCCTTCAATTATTCATTCATAACCTTCTACTGCATGAATCATGAAATGGCATAATTCATAGAAATATGATTTCTGTTCTAATGTTTCCACTAGAAGTGCATTCACTGTATGCATTGTATCCATATGGCAAAAAGTGTACTCCCTTGTTTTATATACGTCTCAAAATCTAACTTTCTTTATACAGTACTAGTCAAATATTTAAAAACACATTAACTGAAGTGAGTTTCCTCACATATTATTCCCATTATAGAATAAGAAGACATTACAACTTGAAATAGAATTATGTGTGAAAAATAAACTTTAAATTTTATTGCAATTCTTTTAGTCAGATACTAGCTGGCCCTACTGAGAGAGTCTAAAATAGGCCCCTAATTTCAGTGATTATTTGAGTTGCTCAACCTAGATGGAGCCTATTCCAGCACTTTTAGGGCAAAATGCATAAAAAAATGAACCAGCGGTTGAAACACCTTTATCTGGGCACCATGTATTTTTTTAGGTATTTTGTAGTCTGTTGCAGTAATTCTCATTTGTTTACTCCAGTCTACTCAATATGCCGGTTTGACATGCATAGCATGGTGTTTGTGCACCAAAAAGGTAACTGAATGCAAAATATAGAGATTAGAGGGCTCAAGACTTTTGCACAGCACTAAACAGTAAATGAGATGAACAAAAATGATGGCACAAGGTCAGATTTTATTCCACAGACTGGATGAACTACAAACATTTCACAATATCATTTTCATGCATTCAAAGAAAAGTTGTTTCCTACTAAACTCACATGAGGTATTACATCTTGTATTGCGGCACACTGACTTTAAGGAAGGAGAGCAGTTGAGCACACTAAATACATGGCACAGACTTTATAAATAAACATCATGACAAAAATTATTTATACATAAATAAATACTGGTTTACAAAAAAACAACAACATTCTTCTCTTTGTAACATAGAAAGTTTCAATAAAACTGTCAGACAATAGCCAACAATGTCAAACACAAGGCCAGGTGAGCAAAACATAAGGCATATAAATAAAAAAATAGTTTACAACTAAATGAACTCATATTGCTCAGTGAATGTCTAAACCTTTTGAAGATGTTTACAGCGCCACCATGTGCAACTATTACTGAACGTATGGCTTCTCTACAATATAATCCATAGAAATCACAGCGTACAGAAAGTAGCACACCTTAAGATTTGGTAACACTTTTGTAACTTTGAATGGAGCCACACTGATCTCAGTCAGCCGGCACTATCAGGTCATAAAGGATTCACATGCAAATCGTCTTTTTCCCAGCCCTGCATCTCGTCACCAGTGCTAAAACCACAATTGCAGCGTTAGTGTTCCAGCATACACCGTGATTCATAGTTTACCACAGGTGGCGCAAACTGTCCTGTCTGCAGAAGGACTAAAGGTTTCCATAGCAAACTGTTTATGGAGTCACAGCGTTCTTTCACACATAAGGCTGCACACAGACGTCTTACTTACTGCAGCATAGCAACAATAACGTCACAACAAATTTACGACTGTTTGGCAACAATGCGATAATGTACAAAGACCAAAAAGCAGCGAAATAGAAGCATGAAATACGCTAAGACTCTAGGTCCAGCGTGAGTAGAGTATGATAAGACATCCGAGTGTAATGCTGGAAGGCCCAGGTGAGGGAGGGTACACAATACCGAAGAGAGAGAAGGAGAGAGTGAGAGAGAGAGAGAGAGAGAAGAGCAGAACTTAATGTTTGGAGTCTCGGGGGTAGAACTCTGCCAGCGTGCTCTGAGGGATCCTCTTTAGCATCTCCTTGGGGAAGATTCTCATCAGCTGCCAGCCAATGTCCAGGGTTTCATACACACTTCGGTTTTCATATGCGCCTGTAACGGAAACAAACAACACATCAGGCTTGAGATGATTAACGAAAGTATTAGGAAATTGTGACCAGATTCCATCTGTGTCTAGATATACTTCTGGCGCCCCCAATGTGTGGCAGCCAGTCACAGCAGCTCTGCTCATTTCTGAGCTTCTTTCATTTTTTCCTTTTTTAATTCCCTTAACTGTTTAATCTACTCTAAGTATCTTAAATATAACACTATGCACTACCGTCTCACGCTAGTTTTAACCATTTTCGTATTTTAGTGCTCCTAATTTTGTACTGTCCGCTTTCTGCCATGACAAAGCAAATTTCCCACTTGTGGGACTAATAAAGGTTTGTCTTATCTTATCAATTGCAACCAGATCAGAAGATTTAAATGTCCAAGGACATTTTAGGTGTTCAGGGCCTTAAAGGCGAAGTTTAGTTTTTAAAAATAATTAATTAAATGGTGTAATAATTAAATTATAATAATTAAATGGTGGAGAGGTAAACAAATAACGCTTTTCCACTATTATAAGGAACCATGCCATAGCCTAAACAAATGATACATAAAACAGAAGAATTCATGAAACAATTTCAAACTTGCTTTAAATGGTCACTTTATTTCTTCATATCTTCTCCCACGTGCTTCTACTCACCCTGAGAGATGAAGTTCTTCTCAAACTTCTGGAGAAACTCCAAGTACAACAAATCATCAGCAGTAAGGGCCTCTTCACCCACCACAGCCTTCATGGCCTGTACATCTTTCCCTATAGCGTAGCAGGCATACTGAAGACACAAGAGCAGATTTATACAGCCTGGTTAATAACCAGTACACCAGCAGTTTGGATTTGAAAACTAGATTATGCTCATCGCCTCACTGATGCCAATATGAATACTTAGAATCTTGTGATATCAGCATCATCAGTGATAATTCATTGTATAAGATCTGTCATATGCAGCGTTCAGTAAAGTAACTTGGCAAAATAAAACAAATAAAAAGCAAAAATCAATTATTAAGTAAAGATTAGCTGTATTACAAAGCAAGCTTAAATTAGCAGTAATAATAATAAAAAAACATGAAATGTAGGATATAAAGACAAGAAAGTATCCGGAATATTAATTTGAACTTTCTCTTATTAGTTAGGTATCCTCTGTGGTCCACATTTAGGGCTAAATCCCATTCATCTCACCAGCTGGTTGGACACATCAGAGTGGTCCTTGCGCGTCATCCCCTCACCAATGGCGGATTTCATCAGTCGAGACAAAGAAGGAAGCACATTGATGGGAGGGTAGATCTGCACACAACACACACAAATTGTCAAATAAACAGCTGCAGTTTATCTGTAGCAAAGCAGGCTGGACATCACATGAGGAAACAAATTCAGTGCCAAATGATGCATACTGCCATGATGTCCTCAATCAAGGCACTTAAATTACCTTCTCCTGACTACTGGCTAATTAAAGCTGCTTTAACCCAAAGAATCAACTTATTGCAACATTATAAGTAAAGAACCATCAGATTCTTTTAACTGACCTGTCTGTTGTGAAGCTGTCTGTCCACGTAAATCTGACCCTCCGTGATGTAGCCGGTTAAATCAGGAATAGGATGTGTGATATCTGTAGGAATGAAAGAAAACATTAATTAATGAAATGATCACTCTTTTATAGTAACTCCCACACAAAGAAGTAGCTCAGATGCTCAATTATTATACATCAACATACAATAATATAGAAAGGCATCATATTTATAAAACAATAACTCCAAAAGTAAAACAGTAAATTCAAGCTGTTATTCGTTTTATTTCGATGCATTTTTTAGCTGAAAAAAGGTCTCTCCTGACTTTTGGTGAAAAATTCAATACTAAACATTCAGTAATATCCGGCAAATTGCTTGTGTATTCAGATTTTTGATCCGTTGATCAGTAGCTGAGTATTGAAAAACTGTGGGGTGAGTCGCCTTGAAAGCGTATCTGGGAAGCGAGCCTTATGACGTCGCAGTTATAGCAGCCAGCAATGGGAGGCAGCTAATGAGCTAGTGGTTAGGGAGTTCACCCTGAGACCAGAAAGTCCTAGATTCAAATCCCTGGGTTGCTAGTGACACCACTGCCCCACTCACTGCTCCCCGGGTGCCCACCATTGGTGGCAGTTGGTTGCTTCAGTTGATGAATGGATTAAATACAGATAGAGAATTTCACATTGTTCACATTGTGTGTGCTGCTGTGGTGTGTTCACGCGTGACTATAAATGGCCACTATTCTTTAAAACAAGGCAGTCCTGTGGTGCTAAAGACACAGCAGCCTAATAAACTGCCTCTAAGACACTAAAGCTCACGTCAGAACTAAACAAAATATGTGTCACTGTTTGTTGTGGTTAAGAATGTGAGTCCCTGAACGTGACTATGCACATTTCTTTCCACCCATTTTTTGGCCGAATTGATTGCTTCACACATTTTCAGCCATCCTTAATCATCAATGGCTTGGTAATAAACAGTGAATTAATATCCCCCTCCATGGTTGAGCAGTAAAACATAGTGCACAGAAGCAAACTTTTTTTTGGCCATAAAACCAACATTTTGGTTTCTCCTATGCAGTCACACTTCTCATTTTATCACTGAAATGCAATCTAGTGTTGTGTTTAGTAGCAGAAGCAGGAAATCAGTCCCTCACCGTCGTTGGGCATGGTGAGGATGGGGATCTGAGTGATGGAGCCGTTGCGGCCCTCCACGCGCCCGGCGCGCTCATAGATCGTAGCCAGATCAGTGTACATGTAACCAGGAAAGCCTCTGCGGCCAGGCACCTCCTCTCTAGCTGCCGACACCTAGGAAGACAAATGATACCATTATTTTAGCCAGTCGCTCAGTGGCAGGTTCACAGAGCTTACAATGGATGATTTAAATTCGCCCGCTGACCCTACAGGGACACACATATTTATATTAATGTGGAAAAAAAGCATTTACAACTAAATGTCTTTAGAATTATGGAAAAAACATCGGGTGTCCAGCCTTTTACAGCTATGTTGTGTATCTTTTCAAAATGTGGAGCCTTTCAAGGGTTATGAACAGTTTTATAGTCCAATTAAGTTTGGATTTGTCTTAAAAATGATTAACAACCCAATAAATAGAATCAGAAGGTTATATAATTACTGTTACCGATAAAACACTCCTCAGTGCATGAAGAGTGGAATAGGATTCTAAAAACATTCCAAACCACAAAAGTCATAGAGCTTGGGAATGTGATCTTAATGGTGATCCACTGTTGAGTTTTCCTTTCAAACCTGGTTTCCTCGACCATCAGATGGCGAAATGAGCTACAAAATGACTAGCCCAGTAATCTTAGCTGAAGAGAAAATAGACACGTAACAATGGTCTGTTGATCGTTAAGACTTTAGCCTGATTGCCCTTTTCATGTGGGATCTACTTTTTTGATGAAGCTCTAGTTGGCTTTCTATTCACCAGCTTCTTCCGTTGCACCTTAAATAGTCCAGGAGTTACAATTTGGTGCCTTTAGATGTGCTAGAATGTAATGTGACACTTTAACTTTGTGGATTTCTGTGGAGTGTTAAACAATACAGCACAAGTAATAGCATCATTAAGCTAGTGGCGACATGAAATAAGGTAGAAACTCAGGTAATTATGCCAGAAACTTAAACAAATATAACTCAAAATCCATCTGTGAACTGTATATAGCCTTCAGGTGACTTAACCCTCCTATTCTCCTCAAATTTACTAACACTTTTCACCCTCAGGGGTCAATTTGACCCCAGGGATATTTGCC
>JBBPDE010038449.1:0-10114 GCA_037974605.1 Nannopetersius ansorgii
TAAAGGTTGGGGACCGCTGCCCTAAAGAACAGTTGAGCCAGTTCTTTGGAAAATAAGATGTGTGAATATGAATGTAAATAATTTAAAGAAAGTAACATATAGAACCCTTATGTAACTTTCTTTACATTCTTTACATCCAATGAATCACTAAATTAGAAAAAGGTCCTTCCTATTATGTGAAAGTTATTTAAACATTGCACACATTTTTTAATCAAACACGGTTTGATGGTTCTTCTATGGTATTTTTTGAAATACTATTTACTGTTTTTTCAAAGAACGTGAGTTAGTTGCAAAAATAATTTTTGTAGTGTGAGATAGAGCCAATAAGGGTAATGCATTTGCAGGAGACGACTTGTAACAAATATAATCAAAAGCTGGCAGGAAGACAAACAAAGGAAATGCCAGAGTCACACTGGCTCAGTATCATCGTTCATCAAACAGTCGCTGTCTTACAGTTTGGAATCAAATGCTGGTACTCAGCACTGGTATACTTTGAGTGCTGCTTGATGGCTATGGACAGACTGACAGACACAATACACTAGCCAGCCTGTAGGCATGATAGTGAGGAAGTTGTGACCTCCAGGTTGTGTGCAGTAAATCACAGAAGAAACCAAATTATTCAAGATTCAAGACTCAAAACATTTATTGTCATATGTACAGAGGAAATCATATTTCTCTGTGCAATGAAATTCTTTCTTTGCTGTCCACACATATGCCGAGATTAGGTTTAAGAGTTTTTACATAAAATACGTTTGTGAAGACTTAAGTGTTATGTGCATTATGTGCATTAACTGTGCGTTTGCAGGAAATGTGTAAAAGAGCTTAAGGTGCCAAAATTATAGTAACAGTAGTTAAGGGGGCAGTCCAAGCGCAGTACTCCTGGCACCACGATGGCCGAGGGCGTGGTCTATGAGACACGGCTGTGACTGTGCCCCCTCTCCAGGCGAGAAGCTGGGCAATGCTTGGTATGGAATGCCTTCCACACGTGGTATGATCTGGGGCTACAGTCAGACAGGATGTCCTCCGGAATGCCACAGACATGGAACACGAACTAGAAGAGTCTTGGCCACCTGCAGAGAAGACAGAAATGATTTACAGCACTTCAAGAAGTGGTCCATGACCACCAGAACTGGGTGCCCAGTGGTATGTGGCCCCTACAGCCTGTCTGAGTGACAGCCATCAACGACTGGGTGACCCCCAAGCTCCCATGCTATCGCCTTATCAAGGCTTCATATGACTGAATCAATCACGATTGAAGCGGGCAAAATGTCTTCTAAGGTTTTTAGTGCATGTGGGGCATAAAACTGAACCCTTTTTGAACCTGGGATGTATATAAACCAGAAGTTGAGCCACATAAAAAATGATCACCAAGGCTGCATTTAGGCATTGACTGAGAGGAATGTTAAAAATTCCAATGGTCAGTGAGCACCACATAAGTGTGCCAAGCCCACTGCAATAATACTTCCTCTACTTTGGCTAGTACTTAGGCTACTTTGATTGCAAGCAGCTCACATTTACAAACATCTTAATTGCACTCCACTTCAATCCTTTTTCGATAGTGTGTGTAGGGTATGCAGCTTATCGGGGTTTCCACGATGCTTTGATCATACTGCCCCTATTTCAACATGCAACAAATTCGAGATAAGTACGGTAGGTGTTTGTCATTTCAACCACATTCACAGTACATAGTGAAATGTAACAATGTTTCTTTAGGACCATGATGCTACACATAGAGCTTAGACAGAACACTACAAAAAACAAAAAATGAAATCTACAAGATGACACAAGTGCAGGCAGGACAAGACTAAAGAGAGAGGGCAGCACTACAGTTAAAACAACATACAGTGCAGTCAGTTGTAGTACAAGTGTAAGTAAAAGCACTCATATGATATACTGTTTTCTAGCAGCAGAGTTGTTAAGTGTGCAATAAATACAAAGGAATGTAATGACCGAGGTAGACATAATTTTGCAAAAATAGCAAGAAGCGGCAAAAGGATGAAAAAAAATACAGTATATGAATAAATAAAGGGTATTTACAGCAGCAGGTCGGGAGTTATTTCTCCTTGTTTATGGCAAAACAGTTTAGTGTGTGTGCAGTGAGAAGGTAGTTCATTTCAGAGACAGAGAGAGAGTTTGTATGTGATGCTCAGATTTTGGAGTCTGATAACCCCCGGGACAAAACTTTTCCCCATCCTTGTAGTGAAGGTTTGGAAATAGTGAAACATTCTACCAGATGGAAGCAGGGTGTGAGAGGGGTGTGTGGGGTCTCCCTCAATGCTGGTGAATCTGTGGACGCAGGGTGTGGTGTAAATGTCTGCCACAAAGAGGACCCTCAGCAGTCTTTACCGTCCACTGTATGGTGATATGATGCTCGCAAATGCCACACCAATCCAGGATGCAACAACAGAGAATGCTCTCTATAGTCCCTTTGCAGAGTGTTGTGTGTATTGAGGTGGGGATGTGTGCTCTCCTCAGTCTCTGCAGGAAGTAGAGATGCTGCTGGCTCTTGATGGTCATTGATCTGGTGTGAGGGTCCATGTGAGGCTCCACAACCACATGGGTGAAATTGCCAGTAAGCTGAGCTCACAGAGCAGACCTAAAACCATTGGGGCATCCTCAGGAGGCGGGGGACTCTTGCTGAGGGTCTGGTCATCTATCATGTTTACTGACTGAGCTAATAAATGCGACACAATTCCAGGAGATACTTTTGACAAATGTAACCAGAAACAGGTGGAAAACACAATCACAGAGTATCACAGTTCATCAGATAGTCCCTGACTTACAGTTCGGAATCGAATGGAGAGCACTGGCCAGGTACCGGGACCTTCTTCTCTACTGAATCTTGAGACTTTGAGCACCACTTGGTGGCTACTTCTAGACAGACAAGCTGACGGACTGACGGACAGGCAGACAAATAGATAGAATGCAAATCAGCTGGTTGCCATGATGGGTGGTAATAAGTAGAAAAGGGGCTTCTCAGCTTACTTAAAAGGGAATTCAAGCCTAAAGCTAGCTTAAAACTAGATATTTGTCATGTTATGCAGTGCAGCATTGTACCACTCATTTTTAAGCTTCATTTTTCAGGATTTTGCATTCATTTTGTATTTTAGTCCATGAGTGTTCTCTCACTTTACTATTGTGCCATTATTTTTACCCATTTAATAGTTCTTATGGTGCTGTAACTGTCACGCTGGCACAGAAACGACTGACCGGACACACCAAGACACAACCTTGTAGCGTGACGGAAGAGCTCAAGCGTGACTGACACGAGAGAGCGGGTTTAACACACGCTTTACTCTGAGAACGCTCCTGGAAGGGGTTGAGGCTCGCACCAAACAAGATTAAGGTTGCTCTGCAGAGCGTGAGCAAGTAACTTCAATGTCTGTGCGAGGGGCTAACACCTGCTTCCTACTTTTATACCTAATGTGCGGTAATTTCCGGTGCCCTTTGACTGCACGTGACCCAGTGTGCATGACAGTAACTCCCAATAGTTCTGTAATTCACAAATTAGTCTACACATTTATATGTTAACCCCAGGGGAAATAATATTATGCTAAACAAAAATGTGTTCAGTTAAAGTGGGCATTGATGCATGGAAAAATAATTTGAAAACTAAACAATGACAAAATGAAGTCTGGTCCAACCATACCTCTCCAATTGAGTTTTTGCATGGATACACATTTTCTGAGTGTAAATCAATACAACTTCTCTTGTCTCTGAGCGCACTCACTAAAAGTGATGAAACCCTGCAGAATCTGGGTTCATTTTTACGTCTTTTAAATCTTTTAAAGTGTACAATATGAGCATGCATCATGCAAATAGGTCATATTAACACTGAAGTAAAGAAATCTGTAGTACCACTGATGCAGAGCCTAAGAAATACAGACATGACATTTAGCCTTCTAGCAGTAAAGCTATGTGGCTTCCTTCTACATTAGCCAGCAAACAGAAAAAAAATCCCGTAAAATAGCTTACCCTCATTTATCTGCCCACAGCATTTGTAGTTTTTCAAAAGTTTCTCCCACCTTCAAGAAACTTTATCAGAATGGGATTATTTTTGGAACTCTGGGACACTGTTAATGTAAGAGGCAGCTGAACATGTTCACAATAGATGTAGACAGGGTTCATGTTTTCACATTTTGTCCAAAGTGCCTCTTTAGAAACATACTATCCAGGCCCCACCCAAATCTTAGTAAGGATCCTATTCAACCAAGGAATAAACTATAGCTTACAAGAAGTAGATTACGATATTTTTGTTTGTGTGTGAAAAATCACACTGTAGGATAGTTCAGGTGTTTTTCTGGTGTACTCCAGCTAATGCTCATGTTTCAAACTTGGTTAACCACAACAGTTCAGCTTGGTAGTGTAATTTCATAGGATATACTCATTTGTATATAACAAAACTATACTTCATTATGTGAAAGGCGTTCTGTAAAGCTTGTTTTACCACGTAACAGTTGAATGAATGTGTTGGCAGAATATGGATAGATCCCTTATAAAATGCTGAACATTCAACAATGGATTTATGAATGCTTGATATCAGTTTTTCAGTGCAGAAACTGAAAGCTGGTCCTAAATAACCAGCAAGATTTTGGCAGTTGATACCTGATTGATGGTATAATCAGTCCATCAGTAGCCTGGTATTGATCCGGAGACCAGCAAATAATTGCTAATACATACCTTATGGCTGCTCTCAGCAAGCAGTGTCAACCCTCATTCATTTTACCAGCTGGACACAAGCCTGCATTAGTGATTTTCTTTGTTGCTTTAACCAGAATTGCCATTTGTTACAATGAAGCCCACTCTAAAATGTAGATGTGCAGCAGCACATTGCCCACTCATAAACAGGGCATTGTCTTTGCTTTTGGAACTCCTACGCATTGAGTTGGAGTTTAGAGTCAGCAGTGAAGGCTGTGGACCCAGCTAACCCTTACAGCTACTTCCAAAGCAATGACATCCGCTGGGTTTGAGTGTTCTTTCAGGTAGTGAGAGCTGTATTTGTGTCTGCCAGCTTTGAGAAGTGTGCTACTGCATGCTCTTCTTAGATTAAACAGATGCAATTTTCTATGAGTTTTGCATTCTTATCAGTAAATCTGCCTTCTGGGCTGCTAGTAGAGTCGAAATTTTGATGCGAAGAGTTTTTGAAGCCAGTATATTTTTGATGTTGTTTTCTTTATTAACAGATTGAGATACTTGGTCAAACTGAGGATGCCAACATCTTTTAGTTTGCACCAATGTACCTAGATTGTTGGTGCAGGTGCCAATATGGAAAATATATATTAACATACATAATACTCAAAATAATCTACAGGCAAATAATCTACAGGCATGCAGTATACACTGATCATAACATTACAATGCCTTCCTAAAACTGTGTAGGCTCCCTTCATGCTGCCAAAACAGCTCTGACCCGTCAAGGCATGGACTCCAAAAGACCTGAAGGTGTGCTGTTCTATCTGACACCATGACATTAACTGCAAATCTTCTAAGTTGTAAAGTGCGGCCTCCATGGATTGGACTAGTTTGTCCTGCACATCGTACAGACGTTTGATTGGATTGAGGTTTGGTACGGAAACTGCAATGTTTCGGACCGGAAGACCTTACAGAGGGTTGTGAGAACAGCTGAGAAGATCTTTGGAGTCTCTCTCCTGCATCCGCAAAGCCACAGGCATTGTGGATGTTTCCACTCACCCCTCACACACACATCACACACCCCACTCACCCCTCTCACACCCCACTCACCCCTCACATACTCTCTTCTCTCTCCTCCCATCTGGTAAAAGGTACCATAGCACTCCACTACTACAATGGGGAACAATTTCTTCCCTCAGGCCATCAGACTCCTTAACCAGACTTTAATGACCAGTTAAAACACTCTTTTCATATCACACATTCTGTAAAAACACATGACTCTCTCTCTCTCTCTCCCTCTCTCTCTCTCTCTGTTTTTTTATGCTGCTACAAACCGCAAAGTCATATTTATTGCCTTTTTAAATTGCACACATTTGCACTCTTGCACACCTCTGCTGCTAAACTACTGTACTGGTCTAATACTATACTTATCCTCAATGAAGCCATTGTCATTTGCACTATACATGGTCTTGTTTGGGTAGGTGGTGCAAGTCCAAATAACATCCACATGAATGCCAGAACCCAAGGTCTCCCAACAAAACATTGCCCAGAGTATCACACTGCTTCTGCCATGTAGCCTTCTTTCCATAGACCATTTCTTCAAGCCACTTCATGCAACAGCACTTTCTTCCATTGTTCCACAGTCCAGTTCTGGCGCTCACATGCTAGTTGTAGGTGCTTTGACTGTGGAGAGGGTTCTACAGTCAAACATTGGCTCTATGACCAGTTATGCAGCACCATATGCAGCAAGATGTGAAACATTATGTGATTCTGACACCTTTCTCTCATGACCAGCGATAATCTGTGCTACAGCAGTTCCTCTGTGAGATTGGACCAGACAGTTGCATTATGCATTAGTGAGTTTTGGGCATCCATGAGTGTTTCACTGTTTGTCCTACCTTGGATCACTGCTGGTTGGTACTAACTGCACACCAATAACACCCTACAAGATCTGTGTGCTGAGATGCTCTGATTGTCAAACCATTACAACTTGGCCCTTGGCAGCGTTGCTCAAATCTTTATGCTTACCCATCAGCTTTGAGAAATTACTGTTTATCTGCTGCCTAATATATCCCACACCCTGACAGGTGTCATTGTAACAAGGTAATCAATGTAATTCATGTCACCTGTTTGTAGTTTGATGTCTCTGATAAGTGTATGTTAATGCTGTCTGAACAAACTCTTAGCTTTACAAAGGAAGGAGAAAAAATGTCTTTACTTTCAATAATAGTTAATATGAAAAGATATGTCTGTTCATCATGAAATGTTGACTTATGCTTAAAAATGATACATTGAGATTAAAGGTGTTTTAATAGCGGCAATATGAAAATTTCGAGCTGTAATTCTATTATGTACATCTGCAATGTGTTAAAGAGGGAAGTGGGAAAGGCTCTTCTTTAGGAGGATTGTGGCCTAGTATATTCCATATGTAATGTAGATTGCAGTGTGTGCCGCAATGAGCAGGTCTCTAGCTGGAATGTTTTTGTCACTTGCAGCCTCCCGTTCCGAGAACATCCCCACTCTTTTGCACTTTGCGGCCCAGCATGGCCTGAAAGATCTGGCAAGCGTTCTTCTCCAGTGTCCTGGAGCCCAGCAAGCCCTAAGAACCTCCAGCCGCCTCGGACACACGCCTTTGGTTCTAGCTCACACACACGGACACTCTCAGCTTCACGTCCTCCTGCAGGAATCCTTGGTGAGTGCATCTTGAGACATTCAGGAGACGTATCCACTTCAAGAGTTTTATGAGAGGTATAGTCTGAGTGGATTTGGAGGTGGCAGTAACTCTTTTTATTAACATACCACCAGTGAGCCATTCAGTTATTTCTAGTGGGGAGTGGATTGTAAAAGAACAAAGATTTTCTTAAGAAAGGATTAAGGATTGTTTAGAAACCAATTTTGCTGACAAAAGAGAAGTTCAGTATGTTGCACTTTTCTGCAATATAGGTGAGCTGAGTGTAGGGCACCACGGCGGGGTGCCACAGTGAGAGGCAAATATAATCTTCTTTCTTTGAAAACTAATTCAAGAGATGAATGTAGGGCATCACTGTAACAAGTGATGACTGGGAGGTATTAAGTGTGGCTTAGGTATAATATGAAGGGGATTATTACTTTTAAATCAGGGACATTATTTAAGATGATAAAATATACAAAATCAACAATTTGCATTTTTGTGATTCGAGAGAAAAGAAATAATTCCAAATGAGATCTTTAAACAATCTCCTCTATTTTTCCTAGACATCCATTTTTACCGTCTAAAATCCATGTGAGAACTGAATAATACTTCAATTAATTTCCTGAGAAATACTGTTAGATTTTCTCACTGTGCTCTAAATGTCTCACATGTGACCCTTCAATAACTGACTCATCTCACTTCAGTCTTACAGGCAAATATTTATGTAAGAAAAGTATCATCATCTTCTTTTACAGCCCTGTTCCACATCGTTCAGACAGGCCTATCGGGGGGGATCTTAATTTATAATGAAATACTTTGGTTAATCTCCTCTTTTCTCCTCAGGCAAGTTTATAAGAAAGAATACAGAAATCAGTGATATTTCATTCATCCAGTATTGAAAGATGCTTTATTCTTAAAGAAATATGTCTTAAGAAAGACACACACATTTGATTTCCCCTGCTTGGTTCCCTCTGCTTGGTTCAGTACTACTTAAGGCAGATCTAACCAGCTATTTTTACGCCTAGTTGTAATGAAAATAAGTAGTCAGATCAATCAGAAGAACATTAGGCTTTTAATCTGAGGGTCTAGATTTCAAGTCCCTGTTCAGGGGTTCCCACAGGATGCTTGGGGCAGCAGGTGGCCTGGTGGTTAGGGTTGCCCCTGTGATCAGAAGGTTGTGGGTTCAAATCCCAAGACTAGAGGTACCACTGAGGCACCCTTGAGCAAGGTACCATCCCCACACACTGCTCCCTGGACGCCTCGTTGGTGACTGCCCCAGCTTCACTTGGTGAATGGGTTAAATACAGAGAAAAAAATGTACACTGTTTACACCGTGTGGTGTGTTGTGACTATTGAGGGTCACTTTACTTAAATGTATTTATCAGTACACTCTGTGATCCATGCGAGCAGCACACCAGTCAAAGACAATTCCGTTCATAGCACGATGGTTTTTAGAAGTCATACAGAATTTATGTGATCTGAGGCACTCATAGGTGTATATCAACTTTTTGAATGTGGCTCAACCAATCAAGTTTTAGGACAATTTAAAACTATCTGTTTAATAGAAGCAGTTTATAAAGTTGTCTTCAGAACGAGGATTTAGTTCTCACAGAGGATTCAGTGTAAAAGTTAAAGCAATGATTCTGCCAAAAAATCTCATTTTTCCACCACACCAAGAATGTAATTGATCAGCTGAGACATATTTGGTGTCTTCTTTAGTCTGCTTTAATAGTTTTGTTTTGAAGCTGCAAGGTTAATGTTGCTAAAAAAGAAAAGAATCTTGTGCAAACTCCAGGGCTAAATCATCACACACCTGCAAATTAGATTTCTCGCCAAAGCATAAAGCATTTTTCTCCTTTTCAGCTGGCTCATTTGTGAGTATTTACGAGACACAACACACAAAACTGCTCAGCATGCAGGAAGAATCACCTCCATACAGACATAAATCCAACATTTTTCCTTTTCTTGCCTTGTTCTTTTAAACCATGTCCAAAAAGGCAACAGTGCCTCTGACTGCACTCACATTTTTCATACCGCAGTGGCGCTCAGACTCAAACAAATGAGTGACACAAGTGCGGCTGCTAGCCAGCTCCAGTCCCTGCAAGCTGTATATTTACAACCACCAAAAGGCCTTAAGGGTGGTGTGGCGGCCCATAAATAAGGGCTGCAGAGTAAGCAAGGCTGGCTTCAACCAGGCAGGTGTGGACCCCTTGAGACTAAAGTCAATATGGTTTGCTGGTTACGCTCGTTTCATTCCTTCTGCTCCATCCCTCCTTCAAGTGGTGGAAGTACTAGTAGTGCAGCTTCAGCAATTATACTTGGTCTTGTAGTGGAACCAGGCCTCTTAGCGCCTTTGTTATTAACAAATGTATTTTTATACCCATTACTCATAGGTATGTACAGTATTGTGACAATTCACATTAAAGGGGACGTATTAGGCAAAACTCACTTTAGCTATAAAACAAAACATGTTCATGAAGTTCTTTGCTCAAAAGCACTCTCACATAAGGAGATCTCACCAGCTCACCAACACATGAAGTGTTGATCTTGATCTTGCCTCTGTTTTCTGTCTTTTTCATGCGTGTTAAGTGTCCCAATACTTTTGTCCATCTAGTGTATCTCTCACTTTGAGCCTGGTCACCTACAGGCTCATAAGGTCTACAGGCTAGAACCACTGTCATAGATTGAATGGATGGAAGGATGGAAGGAAGGAAGGAAGGATGGATGGAAGGAAGGAAGGAAGGAAGGAAGGAAGGAAGGAAGGAAGGAAAGAAAGAAAGAAAGAAAGAAAGAAAGAAAGAAAGAAAGAAA
>JBBPDE010038478.1:0-10114 GCA_037974605.1 Nannopetersius ansorgii
CCAGCTCCCAACCCAACTTTGTGAATAGATTAACGGCGATATTTTTTTTATCGCGCGATAAGAGTCTCGCGTTAACGTCGTTAACGGCCCAGCACTAATGAATGTACAGAATAATGGTTAAGTAACCAACTAGTGATGGGCTGATCCACGTTTTTCCTGTTCTGATCCGATTCCAATACACGACTGTCAATACTGATACGAGCGTCTGCTGCCTGGAGGCTTTTTCCCTGTTTGCTGACATAAACTCCTGGCACTCTTTGTCGTGAAATCTTTGCAGGTGCTTGATTAAATTTGGTGGCAACCATACTTCCGCCCCTCGGTACGCTGGCTATACACACATTTCAAGTAGCCGTATTGCTTTTTGCCATTTCCAGACTAAAGTATCTCCAAACGAGCGACATTTTGTCCAAGCAATGGCTAACGTTATTTGCTTGCTCAGGTTGAAGTTGCCACAGGTTCATGGTTTGGAATAAGGAGCGGTGACGCATCTTGTATTACACAGCGTTGAGTTTAAGGTCCAGTGCAAGCTGCAAACTGGAATATATAGATTCGGCCTGTTTAAGTCCGACCGATATCTGATGACAGACTTGCGGCTATATTGGACCCAATACCAATATTATATTGGAACTGGCCCATCTCTATAACCAACTGCAGTTTAAAACCACCTGCTGTACTACTCATGCAGGCTGTGTGAAAGCCCTATTGGAATGAGCATGGAAGCAAAAACCAAGATGCTTGTTTCAAGAAAGGGCTTAGACATGTTAAGAAATAAACGGAAAGGACTCTATACTTGATTTACTTATCTTAAATATGTCCCAAGACGGTGTGTTTTAAGTGTGATGGATAGCCACAGATGTCAGTTGGTTGGGTTTGCTTCAATTAACCATTTCAGACATCAGGCCTAGATAGGACTGATACTAGATTACTATTATTTGAATAGGACAACAGTAAGTCATACTGTACTCTAAACCTCACAAGTCTGTGCCACCTTAACAAAGCCTGAGATGTTTGAGCAGGTTGAGAGACCTAAACTAAACAAGCAAATGTTGGATACCAATCATGCCCCTACCCCTACCCCTCACTACACCTGGAGTGTGTGAGAAATTGTGTAGATTTGATAGTTTGCTTCTCCAGTTCTTTAATACTCTTGATTTCAGAAAGAAAATGTTGCATGGGCAGGTGTCTACAAAGATTTAGATCACTAATGTATATTACACATTATGAAAAACAGTATGTAGCAATTGAATTGCAATATGGCGCAGTATATGGTGTGGTCCTATGTTGTGTGTATGTCATAGTTGGTCTCTGATGATGGTTCTCATCCAGCTGATTTCTCTCACTCCAGACTTGGACAGTTAAACACCATAAGCATTTCAACTTAGCAGACGACAAAGAAGATGTAAAGGTGCGCAAGATGTCAAAAAAACAGCCATTCCGAAAGCCTGGCAGACAAAAGCGGCAGAAAGGCAGATACCGCCCATGGGACAACTTTTCAGACGATGAAGATAATGACGATGAGGATGAAGAGCTGCTTCCCAGCAGGAAAGGGCGACGAGGTGCAAGAAGGAAACAGAGGTACAGACTCAAAGAAGAGGAAGACGCGGAGAATGACGAGATGGACAAAACTAAGATTGGGGAGAGAGAACTGGACAATCTGAAAGAGGTGATGTCAGAGAGAGAAATAATTTAGTGTATTTATATTTTTCAATTTTCACCCAAACTCATTGCTTTATAGGCTCCAATTAAGATTGGACAATGTGATTTATATAATCAGAAATTTCATCATGTTTTCTAGCATGTCATGAATATTGTTTACAGCATTTAGCAGACGCTCTTATCCAGAGTGACGTATGTCATATTGTCAGTACTTAAACACTGACCAACTGCATGTTTTATTATAAGAAGAACGTAAATTCATTTTAAACATGCAATATGTGAAATGTTGAGTAAAGATTAGTTATCGTGTAAAATAGCTTTATATGGTAGCTGTAATGCAGAACATGCATTAGTTGGTAGAGCATGGATGGGTAGTTAAGCTGGATTACTCATGCTCTTCTGTTCTCACAGGCCCAGTTTATGGCATGTGATGATGGCAGTAATGTTTATTATAAGGAGATCTATCCAAACGTCCAAACTCCTAGAATCAATGAAGTCATAACTTTGCAAGTAGGTTTTAAGGACTTACGACTCTTTAAAACTGCAGAGCCCTTATTTACATGTCCCTTGTACAGCAATGTCTCCAATATGAGCTGTGTTGTGTGCAATTGTTTATTGATAAACTGTGGTGTTGGTGGTGTCTGTGTATGTAAACTCTGCTGCTGTTGTATCTGGTTTAGAATGGCACTATGGATATTGTCAACAGCAGCATAGGTGAGCCAGGCTTGGTTGAGTCCCGCCAGCTTCCTCAGGTGAGTACATGAAACCGAGGGTGTTTTCACTTATAGTCCTCTTTAAAGGATCTGACATGATACTCTAGAAGTGGCCCAGTAAGTGGACCAACAGAAAGGGAGCTCAGATTTGCTGCTGCTATAATTGTCATGTGGTGGTTCTTGCATGTAGCCCAACGAACACAGGGAAAACCAAAATAGAACAGTTACATCTGAACACAAAAATCGAAGACAGACATGGAGAAGAAGAATGCAGCGACACAACAGATTGATCAGGCAACATATGTATTCATGTGAGCTGCAAACTACAACACATTGCATTCCTGTGTGTTGTAGATGGTTCATTCCATAGTTCAAGAGCCGCACACTATTCCTCATCCAAAGCCTGCAACCATTGTTACTTTTTGTTGATCAGGGCTGTACCATGTGATCTGCCTATGGCAAGGCTAGAGGGCAAAAATTGTCCAAGTGATTCAGGAGTGCTTTGTGTTATATACGCACAAGTTAAACGAACTGGACTGGGACCACCTCCGGGTGTGGTCTCAGTTCATTTAAAAGGGGAGTTTGTTTGTTGTGTTCACATATATGCAAAAAATGCTGACTAGTCGATCTGAGTTAGCTTTAAAAGATGAAATGGACTTAGTCATTCTTAGCCATTTTAGTACTATGAAATTAAGCATTCCCGTAACCTCTCTTCTGTGTGTATTACTCTGTCTCTATATGGATGTGTTTTTAGGGTTGGGTCTGTACTGTGGCGGGCTTACCTGAAGGCCCAGTAAAACAGAGCAGCAATGGCCTCCTACCATTCAGTGACATTCTAGGCAAGGTTGCGCCTGCACAAGTCTCCAACATCCTGAGCAGCAATTCACAACTGAGTGAGGCTTTGAACAAG
This sequence comes from Nannopetersius ansorgii, assembly GCA_037974605.1. Taxonomy (NCBI): domain Eukaryota; kingdom Metazoa; phylum Chordata; class Actinopteri; order Characiformes; family Alestidae; genus Nannopetersius; species Nannopetersius ansorgii. Next base: position 3,280 of record JBBPDE010038478.1, read on the forward strand.
AACTGGCTAAATCTGGTCCAGGTGGAAGCAGCCATGCCACAGATTGTCCCAGCACCACAGCTTCCACCACAGCCTGCACCAAAGCCTCCCGACAGTACACCTGTGGTGAGTTCCAGCATGTTGCCAGGGGCTGCATTAGATCTGATATAAATGGTATTTATACTTATTTCAAATTTGAAACAGCTTCACAACAATCATGACTATGAGGTTACACGAGAAAGGAGACACACAGTCCCTAGGGGTAGGATTATCAGCAACCCTTTATCATTATTCATGGCACCTTTCCCCTCTGTGTTGGCAAAGACCACTTGTCTTTTGTGTATACCCACAACACAAAGGGAGAAAAGTAGAGAATAATTTTTCTGTTATAGGTAGCAGAATTTTGGGCATGCTTTGTGGGAGATCACTCTAGGTGAAAAAATGCCACATAGGAAACCAAATCTTAAATTATAACTTACTTGAAAGCAGAAACCTTGTATTTCTGGTGGTCGTCCAAGTCTTTGATGAACTGTTTTTCCCTGTTGATTGCTTTCATTGATTTGAACTCTGGCTCACTTATTGGTTTCCCGTTCCCTGTCTGTGTCACATATTACCCAGATCTGCAGCTTGATGGACATTAAAGAAATTGACCCTTCTGAAGACTCAGGCCTGCTGGAGCTGCTGACTGCCCTGCGCCACACTGTGCTACCTGCCCACTGGGTAGGTGTGATGGCCAAGGGTCCACTGCTGCAGCTCTTCCAGTGCTCCAAGCTCTCACCCATGGCTGACACAGTGCTGCAGATTGAAACTGATTTCTACTACCAGATCAATGTCCAGAATCAACCACTGCTGCTCACACACCCCATCTATGAGCGCCACCCACAGCGGCTCAGCTCCGTCAGCCTAGTGGTGGCGCTGTTGCTGGACCTGGAGGAGCAAAGTGTGTGTCAGGGCTACCAGAACTTTGAGGCAGAACCACGCCAGGGCCCGCTGCTGTGTGCTCGTGCTGCACTCTGCCAGCTGCTGGTCCCGCAGGATGATGAGTGCTGTGAGAAGTGCCTGGAGGCATAAAATCTGAGTAGGAGACGAAGTTTAAAGCAAAACTGTGCATTAGAGGGGAAGGTGGAAATGGCCAGGACCTGCTCACAGCAGACTGCTGTTGTATTGTTTAATTACAGCTTTGAGAGTACACAAATTGACATCAGTCCTCAGCCTCTTAAAGCTTGTTTTTTTTTTGTTTTTTTTTAAAGGGGTTTAAGTATCTTTTTGAAGGATAAGCTATTCTAAAACTCCAGGTAGCAAAGCTTTTTTTTCTTCAAGTTTTGTGCTCATTTGAAAGTTCTCCCCAGCTGGGGTTGTTTCAGCGGGCAGGGGGATAGATGATATTCATCTTGCTGTATTCAAGCTTGGAACCCTACAGAAATATTCCTCAGTGTGATTTGCGATGCCCCCAGGAGCTTCCTGGACATTTTAGAGATTTAGAATTTTTTTTATTTATAATTAAAACAAAAATGCAACACATCTTTAATACCTGTCACTTGTGAAGTGTTGCATCTTTAAGTAAGCGTGGAACTGTTCCTGTTGTTATAATGGTGCTTTCTTTGCCCGGTTGACGGAGCTCTTTGTAGCAACGCACGCCGTTATCAAGCCTCCGTCAAGGCAGCCTCGAGGAGACAAACAATAGTACATTTTTTGCTTCCGTCCAACCAGCTGCCTGTTCTTTTGTTCTGTCATTTGCTCTCAGAGATGTGGAGGGAGTAAGGAAAGTTACTGAAGTTAACTACCTCTCAGTGGTCTCTTGGACCAATGTTCGGTTTCAGCCATCACTGGTGTCCAGAACTGGTCAGCTTTGCTTTCACTGATTTGGAGCGTTGCTCTGTATCAGCTCATATTCAACAGGCCTTTTAAAATGGCAGGTTCTCAGTATTTGATTTGTACAAAAATAAACTGGTGTAGTGTATATAAACATTGTTCAGATTTATAGTAGGTGATTTTTGGGTGCTACTTTACTGTTAAATCTCAAATTAATGGGGAAAAAACCTTTTAATTCAGAACTTGACCTTTTGCATAGATCATTTCTACCATCATCAGTCAGTAGCAGTGTACTCCTTCAGTCTTGCGACTGTTATGTTTTTTTATTATTTGCACATTGCAACACTGTGCTCTTTGATACAGTTGAATCCTGTAGCTAGAGCAGTGAAATATGCTGTTTCCCAAGAAACCTTAATTATAACCGCCTTAAATAGTAATACAGAAAATAGCAGCGTTTTTATTGAGCTAAAACTTTGTGTTTTACTTAATTAGGCTTCTGCTTAAATGCACCAGATTGTAATATGGAGCATGAATGTTTAAGTATTAAAAATTGCTGATGATGATAATGATGATGATGATGATGATTATTATTATTTTTATTATAACACAATAATTCTTTGGTTGCCTTCGCTACTGAACAGAAGCAAGAATATACACTATGTCTTTAAAAAGCTTTTATTTTAAGGAGCTGCTTACCCTAAAAGGTTTCACTAGCAAGTATATGACTTGTTGTTGGTGCTTGAATGACGCAGGTTGTCTGGGGACGGTTAACTTCATTACTGGAGCACAGTAGCACTGTGCTGTTCAATGTTACTGTTTTGTTTTTTTTTAAAACATAATCTCTGTCTGCTGTATCTGGAACATAAAGTTAGTTGATTGCCACAGACCACATATTTCCTGAATTGAGAGAAGGATATGTGTTTAGCACATGCCCACTGACTTCTATTGTGTTTTTGAAGTTATTGTTTTTGGTCACTGGCCATACACTACATATATAGAAGATGTAGATCACATTGAAAACACTGAAGTATTACTTTATTCACATCATGTTCTAATAATCGTCAAAGTCTTTGGATTAGTTGAGTTGAATGAGAACAGGGAAGACAACATAACTGTCACGTAAGGACATCAAACAGGCATCCACTCGCAGTACTAGACTGCAGATGTAATTTCATGTCTGCTGTTAAAAAGTCTATAGGGCATATAATCACTATGTGTATGGCTGGTGATCCTCTTGTATTAATTCACTCTCTTGTTTTATTGGGCTTGAACTCTACTCTTGGAACTTTATGCCAGAAAGCATAGTGAAATGACTGATTTAAGATCCATACATTTACTTTATGCTTAGAAATCATCAGTCCCTGCCAGAAAAGCTCTAAACAGTTATGATTTACCCATGAATGTTTTTTCCAGTTATATAGTATGTTTAAGAAAATGCAAAATATATGTATACAACACCATTCTTTTGAGCCTGTTTTTTAAGTTACTTTTATGAGGATTTTTACGAAACAGTTGTGTAAAAAAAAAAATTTCTTTTTTTTCAGATTAATTTAAAATGATTTTAGAGGTTCTAGGGCATATATGTTGTCATTTGAAACATCTCATGTCTGAATGTACTGTAGCCTACTGTATGTATTTGGTGTCCCACTCTACTGCCACTGCCAAAGTCCGTTTTTAGAACATGGTGTAAGGTGATTTCTATAAAAATGCATTAAATACTTTTGTTTTCTACAAAGAGCTTTTATTTGCTTTTCTTGTTTTCACTGCTTTGCTAGGCTCTTGCAGTTTTGTAACTGTCCACTGGAAGGTGCCATGTTCTGTTTAAGGCTCTAAGTTGAACCTCTGGTTAAGAGTGATTTTGAGCACCCGTCTGAGCCACAGATACAATATATAAAGATTTGGTGGGCTTTAGGAATACTCATGTAATTCTTCAAATTAAGGAACAAACATATATACCAATGTAATCTCTGACTCCAGTGATGCATTGCAAAACCCAGCACCTTCCTTGTGTTAAAAAAAAAACTTGTGGGAAATCTGTTTCTAAATATTGTAAATGTTATATTTTTGTTGTGGAAGGGCTATTTAATATAATTACAAGCAGTTTATATCCATTTCACATGAGAATTTTATTAAAGGTTAATGTGAACCCACCAGAGCTGGAATTTTACTTTAATGGTGTGAAAACAGCATTTATTGTTTAGATGATTATGCTCAGGCTCATGACTTCACGTTTTCAAACTTAAACCAGAAGAAGCTGCTGTTTGGAATTGCTCTGCAGGTTTTGATAGTTACATGCATGGAAAAGCTTGACTATTTACTATATATAATCCGCTGTTTTCCCAGAAAGCAGAGGGCCGTTTTTCATTCAGCCTCTCTGCAGCCTTTAATCTGTGTGGATTATGGCTCTTTTTTTTAACCCTTTCTATACCAGACAGGGGCGGGAGGTACAGTAAGGGTTAAAATCCAAGCAGGGCTGCTGAAAACATTGAGATGACATTGGAGCCTGTGGAAGGCAAGGTGCTTTACTCTGTAAATATGTGTAAAGAGACGCATGAATGTAAGGAATGATGGGTCAGGAGTTTAGCACCTTGTCCTTCAGCATCTTATCATCGTCCCAAATCTCTGCCCTTCAGGCTATTGGTGTCATATCAAGGTAGGGGTTGTTGGTACAGGCTAATGCAATGCATGATGATTTAATAATAAAAAAACATGATTAAACAATATGGGCAAGGAGATACATGCCTGAATGTAGGACTCTAGGTCACAGATTCAAGATGCAACCCATGTTTAAACATGCACTCTGTCCAATATCTGACCACCTACTCATCCATTGTTTCTTCTGCAGTCCAGGCTAATTAATAGGGCAGTCTGTGCCCTTTAGCTGCAAAACAGCCTCTACTCTTTTGGAAAGGCTTAACAGTAGGTCTTGCAACATGGCTATGAGGATCTGACTGTATTCAGCCACAAGAGCATTAGGTTGGTGAGGTTGGGTGCTGATGTTGCACGAATAGGTTTGGATCACTCCAACTCCAAAGCAAAGAAGCTGTGAGGAGCTCTGTTTCTTCAGAGAATACAATGTTACTGTCCAGTGCTAATGCTTGGCACCGGGCATGGTGACCTTTGTAATGCCGCACCAAAGCAACCCATCCTATTGACATTGCTTTTCTATAGAGATTATAGACTACAGGCTATGTGTGTGTGCAAATGTGCCCCAGTTCTCTGTTCTGCAGGCTTCTGGCAGTGGGAGTGATGTGGGTTATTGGGGGGTGGGCTGGTGTGATGAAGAGCACAGAGCTTCACTGTAAACATGTACGAACAGGTGAATGAACAGAAGCTGCACGAGTCCCTCCCACACCTGTCCATCAGTACGACCTCTTTTCTCTGCAAGATCCAGCACAATAAAATGGGGTGGCAAACTAACACACACATACATCCTTCCCCCCACATCAGTAGTGGCATCAATGAAAGACCACGTGCTACACTATGAGCCTCAAACACACTCCGTTCAAATAAACAGAATCGTCTTATACTCACCCCCCCCCCCCCCCACACACACACACACACACGAGCTTCATCATCTCTGTTCACGTGTTTAAAAATATCATACATATAGAAAAATTGCACAATCGAGCAAATTGAAAAAGCTCAAAAGAGGCTCAGTGATCACTGCGACTACCGGAGTCTTCCGAGCGCCCTCACTCACCTGCGCTGTGGAAACGCCCTCTTCCCGCGGCTCGTGCAGCTCTATTTGCGCCACATGGTCTATGCTTGCGCACGCGCTGCGCTCGGCACGTCGTTTTTTATTTCGCTTTTCTAAAAACGGGGCATTTTTGGTTATGTTATTATTATTGTTATTACCATACTGCCGAGTGCAGCAATAAAACCACGTGGCACCTGCGTGATCATTTTTGTTTGGTGCGCGTGTTTTATTTTGTCTGGTAGGACTGGTTAAGACAGACTGAAGTGTATTTTCTGCCTGACAGTTTTTTTGTTCAGCCATGAGCGTGAGGTGAGCAGTGCGGTTTTGTGGGCATCGTCTCAGGAATCCGTGCTTTTCTGTTTTTCTGTGTGGGTTTTATTTTTCTTTTGGGAGAGAAGAGCAATAACAAGTGACCAAAGATCTGGACACGCTCCGCTATTCAGGTAACATAATTATTATTGTTTATAAACAGTTTATAATGGTTTACTGGGTACAAGCTGGATGCTTCCTTCACTTTGTGTAGGAATATTTAGTGTTTGTGTATATATGTGTGTGTGTGTGTGTGTGTGTGTGTGTGTGTGTGTGTGTGTGTTAAATGGAATTGCCTCCAGTGCGTACTGGGCGTGTTCGTGTCGGATTCAGCTCGGCAGAATGAAGTTCATCCTTATTGCTGCTGTTAGAAATGTGGGACAAAGAGACGCTGGTAAAAACACAGAAACGTGTTTAAACGCTCTGAACTGATTGTTATTATTTACACGCGCGCGCACGTCGCCTCTCCTCTCTCTTTTGGCGCGAACTTAAGGTCTGTTGCTTTCTCTCTCTCTCTCTCTCTCTCTCTCTCTCTCTCTCTTTCTCTGTCTCTCTCTCTCGCTCTCTCTCTGTATCTATTTCCCTCGCTACAAGTATTTCTCTTTCTTACTGTCTCCCTCTGTCTCCGTCTCTCTTATTCTCCCTCATTCCCTCTCTCTGCCTCTATCTCATTCTTTCTTTCTGTCACTCCCTGTTTTCCTTTCTCTTTCTCACTCCCTCATTCGTTCTCTCTGTCTCTTTTCATTCTACCTGTTTCTCCCTGTCTTTCTGTCGTTTGCTCTCCCTAATTCTTTCTTTCTTTCTTTCTTTCTTTCTTTCTTTCTTTCTTTCTTTCTTTCTTTCTTTCTCTCTCTCCCTTTTTCTCCATCTTTCTTCTTCTTTAAAATTCTCGCTCTCTCTTTTCCCTTATTTTTCTCCCTCTCTCCCACTCCTTAATTCCTTCTCTCTCTCTCTCTTGCTCTCTCTCTCTCTCTCTCTCTCTCTCTCTCTCTCTCTCTCTCTCTCTCTCTCCCCCCCACACACACACACACACAC
>JBBPDE010038505.1:0-10113 GCA_037974605.1 Nannopetersius ansorgii
TAAAGTGCTGCTTTCGATTCACCAGTCCACAAAAAACATATACTGTATATATATATATATATATATATATAATATAGGCATATTATATGTACAAATAATATATATATACACTTATATTAATAACGTGACATAATGAAAAATGTGATTCTGATCTAATTCTGAATAACTTCCTTTCTTTTGACTGTGGTGTAGTGTGCTGCTTGTTGAGACTTTTTAGCCTAATTCACATTGCTGTAAGCATCTGTTTAAATAATATTCAGATTTGTCAGGGTTAGCAGTGATCGAACCTGGGTCTGCCCAGTGTAAATAATCTAAATTATTATTAGAATTTGGTAATAACTGGTTGTTTGAGTAACTAAAGCTGCAATTACGTTTTCAGACAGTGTGTGACTTTTCCATCAATGAATGAAATGATCACTTAAACACATTGTGTTCTCTGTTCTTGTCTTTGTTACAAATTAAATGTAGTTTAAAAATCAGAAACACTTTATTGTGTCAAGCAAATGAGGATGAGGCAAATACTTTTCACAACACTGTAGCTAGTAGGAATTGGTAATGCCTAAGTGTGTGTGTGTGTGTGTGTGTGTGTGTGTGGCGGGGCTTGGGATCATTACTATCTAAAGTAAAATGCTATGGCTCCAAAGAAATGAGAGGTGTGAGCAAAACTAGACGCTTAAACAAAACATCAGAATACATGGAGATTTACCACCAAATACACTTCAGTATATACTTCAGCATTAATATTTCAAAAGGCTCAAAAACATGAATAGGCTCAGAAACACGGAGTAAATTGACTCAGACACCACACACATCTGGCCAATGTTCTGAAACCTCCTGCATACTGACCCAACATCACCATTGTAAAATGTAGGACGAACCAACTGGAGATGACCCTGTGAGCTACTGATGGTAAACAAAACAAGTTCAACTTTTCAGAGAAATACTTCAGTAAGTTTTCAGTAAGTGAATTGTATTCAGCACAAACCATGCTATTGTAGACCAGTTTCAGCAATGCTGCATCAAGCTGTCCAGCAGTGTCCTTGCTTTCTGTGATGTCCCCAATGTATGCACACCCTACTTTCCTTTTCATCCAACCATTGTGCTTTCTCACACTCGGACTATATTTATCCCAGAAAGTCACAGAAAAGCGAACAGGTTCTTCTGCTTCTATCCAGGTCATTACCAACCCCACACTGTGTCGAATGTAGGGAGTAGCAGCCGCCCTTCTCTGTACAAGCTTTCTAGAACAATTTGGCAAGAATAAAATCATTCTGCCCCAAATGTAGTTGGTTAGCTAAGACATGTTTGGTGTTTGACTTTAATCTCACACATACTGACTGATACCTTTCTGTCGTAGCCAACATGAACTTTTTCAGCATTACTGTTTAACTTTGTGCTTCAGTAGCTCTTCTGCTAGAGTCTTTATCACAATGAGCCTTGGACACCCATAACCCTGACACCGGGTCACCAGTTGTCTTTACTTTTGATAGGTACTATTTTTGGTAGGTACTAGTCACTGCACATGTGGAACACCCCACAATACCTATTGTTTTAAAGATGCTCAGAACCAGTTGCCAAGCCATCATAATTTGGCCCTTGTCAAAGTGAATGAGATTATTTATTTCACCTGCCAGTGGTTTTATTGTTATAGATGATCGGTGTATGGTCAGTTAACAAAACTGCGATAGTTTTTCTTTATGAAAACACACCCAACTGTACGTTTCATTGAACAAGACTGATAATCTGTTTACTGACGGACCTTGCCCAATTTTACTAGCATGCTGTATTTTATAATAGGCACACAAACCATGTGTGTTGGTTGCCATATATGAGATTTGGTGACCCCATGACTCAATCCATGATCAAAGAAACATTTTTAGAAGTTCCTTAAATGTATCATCCAAAGGTCTATGGAGAAATCGAACCCCAGGAGCTTAGGGACACTATCCTTGTATACCTGGACATTTCTCTTTTATGTGTACATGTAGATACAAGTACAAAGGTAAAGTACATAACAGTAGCTACAGCCATCTTGTATTTGTATTTCTGACACATTTCTTTTTGTCCTTTGTCCATAGAAATACAGTAAATAATAGTATGTTGGGACGTAACAGACAATTAGTAATGGGAGTAAATAAATGAACTATAAAAAACAGTACTCACCTACAGTTTTTTTTTTTTTTGCTAAAGCTTCAGTAGACAGTTATTTATCTCCACATTGATAAAGCACTGAACAGTCTCCTGAATGGTGGACATGTTTTTGAGTGATGAGCTTGACTCTGATGTTGTTTTGGCCTTAGATGTCCAATACAACATCCGTGATTTTGTGTAGCTAATCACTTCATAGTCACCTTTGTAAGATTTTGGTTTGGGATGTTACAATTTTAGAGATGAATTTACTAAAAATGGGACATGGTCCAGGTCCATCATATCCAAATCAAAACTATATTCAGTACAGTTTAGGAGGCTGGTAACAACTCACAAAACACACATGTAGCTTTCATTAAGGGCACCCACTTTTGCCTTTTGCCTTCTGAGAGCTGGAATGTGAGTGCTGGATCCAAAACCATCAAACCCACCCATGTGACCTGGATTAGATGATCCAATAAAGGGACGGGTCCCACTTTTGTTCATGAGACAGGCAAGGAACTAAAACAGTAACAGCAAGGGGCATTGTGCAAATTACAGCAGCACAGTTTCCCCCCAAGTACCTTCCATTATAAAAGTATTCTGAACCCATTACTCGAATATGGAATATTTCACTGAATAGATTACTAGAGTGCAGCGTGTCTACTTTTTTCAAATTGTCAGCCCAACTCTCGCCAACAGAGTCTCTGTTTAACTTTGCTACGGTCGTCGTTTTTTGATTACACAGGGAGTCCTGTTCGGTCTGGTGGACCCCTTGCATATTGGCCCTTTTCATTCAATATATTCAAATCTTTTAAAATTCTCAGCAGATGTTTACTTCACCCCATTTTCAAGTAATATAAACAAAACATGTTAAATGTGTTCCCTTTACTTGGTTAAATCACATTTATAAATAGAAATGCCACTCATTTTTGTTTGTTTTTTATTAAAATATTTATGTATCCTTACAGAAAATGAGCCAAGGCCAAGTAAACTAAAAACTGAAAACAGGTCCCACAGACCCGAAGACCTTATAAGGGTTCATTTGAGTCAAATATTGGATCATCTACTCATGTAGTTTGCTTGATCCTAATTGGTCTAAGTAGTCACCCTTGTAGCTCCAGTGCAAAACTAAAGAAGCAAACTTCAGGCAGAAAAACAGGTCTTGACTAATCAGCTTGACTGATAGTAGACATCTATCACTGAATGATTCCTTTGACCGAATACCAACTTAAGTATCAGAACCAATCTTAGAGAGGCACAATTGTACTTTGGGCAATCTCAATTTACATTTAAATGGTGTGCCTGGATGCATCTGACCAGACAGATTCAACTCTTACCTGAAAGGTGTATTTTTCCTAACTAGGCACCAGGTAAATCAGTTTCATGGAGAAACAAATGAAGATGCCATATCTGAGGTCTGTGTTTAGTTGTCCAGGCTGCACATCATGTCTCTCCTACCCCTTTCCCCTTTACTCCTGATAAACACTAACACCTCCAGGCTAATTCCTTATAGGAAAGTCCTTATTACTCAATGATGGTCTTGGCAATGGCAGTTATTTCCATTTTTATTTAATATAAATGTTGCATTCTCCATGAAAATGGGGGGCAAAGGTTTAACACCAATCTTGTTATCAGCTGTTAACATTGTTCCTGCTCTGATAGTGTCCCTGGTGTAAAAAGTATGGGCAATATCTGATCTCAATTATCCTCCTAAGACCCTACGTCCTCATATGAGGACATTACCTTTTGGCTTCCCTGCTCCATAATATGTTACTTTGCTTAACTTAGACCTGATGTACTTATACAGGGACATTTGTTCTGCCATCTAGTGGTCAGATAAGCACTATACACAAAACAGTAAGAGAACAAGATGGCCACAATATCAGCAGAATGTTTAATAAAAAAATGCACACCAAACAAAAGCCCAGGACTCAGGAGGTTAAAGTACTACCCTAAATCTGGGCTAGCGCCAATGTAAAAATACTAGAGGTATGGCCAAATGCAGTAGCCTACCGTTTGGTATTCATATTGACTTGGGACTCGACTTGCCTATACTGACTTGTGACTTGAGATATTCAGATATTTTCCACCAAGCAATATACAGTAATATGAATTACCTAGGCATTAACACTGAATCAGCTGTGTACAGTGTATAATAAATAAATGTAATCAACTGCTTCAAACACAACTCAGAACAAGAACCATGCCTTTTGTGTGCAGGGACTATTTTGTATTAGTGTCATTTGAAATTTGTCTGCTTTTTTTGTAGCTGGTTTGTTAAAGCCATATCAGATGCTCCAGTTTTCTAAAAAGCTGCTCCTCGCTCTGGGCAAAGTCATGCCACTCCAATAGGGATAACACTAAAATGTGCAATGCAGATGGCCTCCAAAATCTCCTCCAAAATGAGGAGTCTGTGCTTTACAGAATCACTCTAATCTCATGCCATCTTTAAGTGTGGATTTGAATTAGGAACCTTTTTTTCCTCTGATAAGTCCACGCCTAACTAAGAATGTCTCAGACAGGATGCATCATCCATTACTATTCTGAGAATACACTGCACTTAATCAATTTATTTCGAGCTATTGACCCTCTTCCAGAGAGAGTTCAGAAAGCATTGGTTAGAGGTCGCCCTGGGACAAGGCCAGTAGCTCGTGGCCATGCAGTAATGCTAACTGATGGATACTCTGGCACTCCTGGGCAAGAATCTTAATGGAGTATTGGCAGATAAGCAGGCGATTTCCTATAACTCATACAGGGTGGCCACTCTGGTGGAAAGCTGGGATGTTTTTCTGTTGACCTCTGATCAAAATGATTTAAAAGTGTAAAATGAAGAGATATCAGGTTTTGTTACAACAGCACTGATATTTGGATTTAGATTCTATTAGAGAAAGCTGCCAAGGACTGTAGTAGGTTAGGTTGCACATAGCTATCATAATACCTGGAGACAATATTTAGCATTTTTTCCTTGCTGTGGGATTTGCTGGTTCATGTATACCCATATGTGTCATAGCCACAAGAGAGAGAGAACTAACGTGTTTACTAGGACAGTTGTGGTACAGATTTACACCACTGTGGTGTTTGCCTTACCACAGTGATAACTGGTGTCACCACCATTAGCCTGACAGGAAATGATTAACCTATGTTTTTGATTTAGGCTGATGTGCTGAAACTTTGAGTAGCCTACTGAACATAAAACCTCTCATGCACACGTTAGATTGTTAGGGTTCATTTCCACCAGAAGCAACACCGAACTGCAACATTCCTGCAGTGTTTTTGACTGTAAACAGGACGAATGTTGAATGTCTAGTGGCATTCTGATTACAGCGAGTGGCAAAGAAGCCTTGAACACACCTGCGCCAGCTGGTGAAAAACACAACACTGACACTGGCATTCTCAAAGGGGGGGGGGGGCTTGGATTTGGTTTAAAATGCTCTCTAGCTATCGGAAGAAAACAATACAAGAACTGAACAAAAAGGTGTAAATATACAGGCTTCTGGTGATGACATGCCCACCAATGTGATCTGCCAGGTGCTGTAAATGTTAATGTAGTTTGTGTAGTGTAGTGGGTAACATCACTGGGGTTATTTCCTGTCCAATCAGAGACTTTGGCCAGGACCCCTAACATTGCATTTGCCTACATCTGTGATATGCAAAAATTGTCAGTCATTTTGAATGAAAGCATCTGTCTGGCGAATGATGTAAATGTAGCATGTGGCCATTAGTGTTGGCAATATACCATTTTGGTATATATTTTTTCAACTCAAGCTGAGTATAATCACAATGATGTAACAAACAGTCAGGAAAAAACAAACAATCCAAAAAGGAAGCACAATAAAACAGAGAAATTGACTTAAACATCATCAGGAAAAAGAAATGGAAGTTTAAGGAGAAACATGCACCAAACAAGACTGAATCCCAGGCCACAAGTTGGTTTGGGAATCTGTCCCAAAAAGGAATTATACCCCCTGTTCTAAGTATGTGGAAAGTGACAGTCAGTTCCAAAACTCTCTTAGATATTTTACGGTCACTGTCTATCCAGCCTGTATGAAAAATTGTCTGGCTGTGTTTAAGCAAGAAAAATATACAATTTGTAACCAGAAACTGTCAGTACTGAAATGTGAAGGACTCATTGTAGATTCAGGTACAATGCCTAACTTCAAAGTTAATTTAGCTAGCATTAACCCTCCAAATTTCCTATCTTCGCTCAAATGACTTGCACAACTGAATCAACCTCTTGTGTGTCTGAGGAATAACTAATGGCGCATTAAAAATCCTTATTTATCTCACAGATCATAGTAGTGCATTATGAATTTAATGGTGGACCGGTGGTTAGGGATTTGCCTCTGCGATCTGAAGGTTGTGGGTCTGAATCCCAGGATTGTTACTGGCACCACTGAGGTAGGCACCATCCCACACTCTGCTCCCTGGGTGCTGTGTCACTGTCTGCCCTCTGCTTCACTTGCTGAATGAGTTAAATGCAGAGAAAGAAGTTCACACTGTGTGCAAAGACTTTGTATTTTAGAATTGACAACTGACCATGGATTTCCATCATTTGGATTCAGAAATGGAGGTCTTAGGAGTCAAACAGCCCTAAGCACTACATGTTTAGTAGCTGTGACTTCAATGTTTTATGTTGCTGTGGCCATAAAAGTAACTCTTTTGTTATTAGTGACTAATCTCAGTAGTGAAACAGCTCTATGACTGAGAGTAAAGTGTCAGCACTAGTGCATGTTAGGTACACTACATGGACGAAAGTATTGAGACACACCTGTTTTTCAGGGTTTGGGCTCTTCAGAGAAGGTCTACTTCTAGCTAGACCTTCTCATCCAACATTAGTGCCTGACCTCATAAATGCTCTACAGAATGAATGGACACAAATTCCCGCAAAACTCCAAAATTTTGTGGAAAGCCTTGGAGTGGAAGCTGTTATAGCTGCAAAGGGGGGGCAACTCCATATTAAAGTCTATGTATTGGAATGCAGTGTCATTATATCAGGAAATAGCATTGGTTGTTCTTGTATGTGTAAAGACCACTTTTGACAACATATTTAATGAAAAAAGAGACAAAACCCTTCACCTACACTTGGCCTTTTTCATGACAGGACAACTACTCCATCAGCTCAAGAGGTGAGTGGCTCTCAGTCTAGTATCATACAGTATTTGGTCCAAAATAGGAGCAGAAACCAAAGGGAAATCCTCGAATACCCTAAAAGAAAGGAAATCCTCCCCCTTTTGCTTCTTGGCAATTCTACACACACACACACAGATACACACACACATACACGCACATATATAATGTGTGTATGTGTGTGTGTTTCACTGCACTGGCACACAATGGATGTCTGTCTGACTCCAGGCACGCCAGAGTTTCCATTCTGTCTCGAGTGCCTCCTGACTGCATTTGCCATCACCTCAGTCCCCTCTCTCTCTCTCTCTCTCTCTCTCTCTCTCTCCCTCTCTCTCACACACACACTTTGCATTATGGAAATCAGGCCAGGTCCTCCATAAGTGTAACATTGCTTTTCTTGTGTTTGTACATTCTATCATTTGGTAATTGGATTTTCTGCAAATGGGACCCCCCCCCCCCTCCTCTCTCTCTCTCTCTCACGCTCTCTCTCTCCTTTTCATAAATAATCATCCAACAAAAGATCGCTTGTCTCATATTGTCTGTTGGCGCTGGCGCAGTCGTGTGGTCTCATAACGTTAGCCGTTTGTGTGGAAAATGATGTGTGATAATTATAGTGCTTATTGCAGTGAGTACTTTATTCAGAACCCCTGTGGTCTGAAAGCTTCTGAATGCTTCTGCTGCGACACTGATTTAACTGATCTCCACTGATCTCTCCTACAGGCTCTGCCTCTGACCATGACTCAAACAGACATGGAGTGAGACAGCAGCATCTGAACCAGAGGGAAAGAGAAGAGAGAGAGAGGGGGGGGGGGGTGTCCATGCTTAATGATAAGAGGAGAGGCAAAGATGGAATGGCAAAGATGTTTTTAGGGAAGGTTAGAAACATGGCAGGATATTTCTCTTTCTGTCTTCTACTCTCTCCTTATCTCTATCCCTCTCTTTTACTCTAGATCTATTTATGTGTATCTCTCTCTCTTCTCTGTTTCCCACTCTCATTTGTCTCTTCCTCATTATTTCTTATCTCTTTCCCACTGATTCTGTGTATCTCTGTCTGAGAGACTCTCTCTCTCTCTTTATCTCTCTCTCTCTCTCTCTTTCTTACTTCTCATTTTCCGCTCTCTCTCTTTTTCACCCCTCCTTACTCAGTTTCTCTTTTTCACACACACACACACACACACACACACACACACACACACACAAACGAACAGATTCCCAGCAACCTGCATCTGTGACGCAGCAGACATTTCACAGGACGATACTGTGGGATGCCGGTGTGCAGTCTGCCAGTGTACCTGACAGGAATAAAAAAATAGAATTAGGGGGGGCCAGAAAGAGAGAGAAAGCAATAGAGAGAGGATGTGAGTGAGAGACAGACAGAGAGAGAGAAAGTGATAAAGAAAGGCAGTGGAAGAGAGAAAGAAACAGAGAGAGAGAGAGCAATAGAGAGGGAGAAAGAGAGCAATGGAGTAAGGGAGTAAGAAGGAGAAGGGGTAGAGTGAGATAGTGAGAGAGAGAGAGCAGTAGAGAGAGGGAGTAAGAAGGAGAAGGCTTAGAGAGAGGGAGAGAGAAAGTGATAGAGAGAGGGAGTGAGTGAGAGACAGAGAGAGAGAGCAACAGAGAGGCAATGAGAGCAAGAGAAAGAGAGAGAAAGACGGGAGGGAGCGAGGTGTTTAAGGACTGTTTATCTGAATAGCATAACATCATCCACAGACTGGGGAGTGGGGTCCAATCATCTTTGAGCTCACTAGCCAATCAGCTCTCGCAGAGCTGACTCCTTCTGACTGAATGGGAACAGCATCATCTTTATTGAAACAAAACAAACAATAAACAAATAGAAAAGCAAACAGTGAGAGGGAGAGGGAAGGAAGGGAAAGCCACATTTCTGTGTCCCTGCATGACTTTGCAAATGTTCACATCATCAAAATGTAAACAATGCTGGATTATTGGCCTTTCAGAGAAAACTAAAAGACAAGACTTGGATGTACAGTGCTGTGAAAAATTGTAGACCATTCATTCATTTATTTCTTTTTCAGTCAAATGGCCATTACGTAGAGGCCTTTAGTACATAGTCTAAAAACATATAGTAAATAAACATATTGTTGGGAAAATTATACAAAAGCCTCAACAACTCACTCTTTCGCAAAAAAATCTATTTTTCCTCTAAAATTCAGTCAAAAAAGCTGGTGGCATTTTCTGCTTCTCACAAAAATAACACATAATAATAGATAATCACAAGATAATCACACTTACAAATGTACAATCCTCTGTCTATAAAATCCAGAAAAGGCAGAAAAGGCATCAGTGTGCACAAAAGTAAAGAGTGGACTTTTTATGTATACGCTGTGTTAACTTAAATAACAGATTTCCAAAAAATTGACAAATTATATCATGAACGTTTATTTTTTCCTTAGCTTCAGTGTTTTTATTCTGATGCTAAAAACTCACTCATCATTTTGACTAGAAATAACAAAAGGTCTCAAACTTTTACACAGTACTGCAACATACGTACAGGATAATACATTACATTCTATATGATATAATACAATACATTATATTATATAACTCTATACACTATACTCTAAAGACCTGGAAATTATTCACATTTAAATAAGATACATCACATACAGAAAAAAATGTTTGTCCATATGGATATTTTTTCTTCATTTTTCTTCAAATATTTGAACAGTTTTATTACAGCCTCTGACTTTCATTTCTTCTTTCACCCTGCAGGAAAGTCTCTAAATGATGTGTTTTGATGGTACAGGGCCATTCTAAGAGCTTTAGTACACACATATGCACTACATACACCTGCAAGCCTGCTTTCTGACAATTACATTCTTGAAGATGAGCCACAAG